>JAFVLL020012427.1:0-39908 GCA_021397915.2 Tor tambroides | reverse complement strand
CTGAAGAAAAAAAGACACCTACATCTTGGATGCCCTTGGGGTAAGCTGATAGATATCAAATTTTAATTTCAAAGTGAACTATCCCTTTAAGACAACCAGAGCAGACCCATGATGACATTTTTACTGACAGACAAGCAGGTACTGAAACATACTGTTT
The DNA here is from genome assembly GCA_021397915.2 of Tor tambroides. NCBI lineage: Eukaryota > Metazoa > Chordata > Actinopteri > Cypriniformes > Cyprinidae > Tor > Tor tambroides. Next base: position 39,751 of record JAFVLL020012427.1, on the reverse strand, counting down.
GCTGCACTCCACAGATCATGTTACTAAGATCAAAAATAGGGTTTTCAAAAGCACACTGGATGAATTACTATCCCAGGGTAAAGTAGAAACAGTGTTGAGCTGACCAAGATAAGCCAGGATTACATTAACCTGGGGTTCAGAATGACAGGTTTAACATTTTCAACTGTGAAAATCCCAGTCGGTGGGGGAAACGCACCTCGTCTGGTGTTTACAGGTCCTCCTCTCATGGCGAGAACCAGCTTGAGAGTGCAGCCCTCTGTGATGCTGAAAACACAACCATAGGAAAACTCAAACTCAAAACCGCTACTATACAGTTCTGCTTTTATAAATATTTGCTTCACTTAACATGTGAAGCACAATGAGGGCCATCCAGCCCCACAATATCTTCCCAGAAAGCCTCCATGTGGAACATTAACTGACAAGAATTTATGACAAATCCACCATCTGTGACCTCCAGACTGAGCCAGCCTGCTCTTTCTTGAGAGAAGTGGCTGCATTTAAAGAAATAGCTCACCCAAAATGCAAACGTTGTCATTATTTACTCACTTCCATGCTGTACCAAACCCTTTTCATATTTCCTTTCTTTCATGGAACATAAAAGAAGACGTTTTTTGAAGAACGTCCAAGCTGCTCAAGCGCAAATGAGATTTGAGAGCCGTGGCGGAGAGGTTTTCCATGAATAACGACTTAAATATCAGTCTGTTCCTCAAAGAAGGCTATCTTACGGCTTCAGAAGTAATCAAATATAGAGCATGAGTCATATAAACTACTTTTATGATACTTTTATGCTGCTGATGAACCCCTGGTCACAATATGGGGAAAAAAAACAGCTCGGACACAGAGCAAAACAAATCAGTTTCTGTTCTACAAAATAAAGTAAGCTTTTAAAGCAACATAATGTGGTATTTAAGTTTACTTCCTGTAATATAACTTCCTGGATCCTGTTTTGCAAAGCTGAAAAACAGACTGAAAACTCACCTGTAATCATGTAAGCAGTACTCATCTTCAAGCTCCATACCATTCCATATCAAATGCTGCTGAGAGACAGGGATGCCTGTGAATGAAGATATGTCATAAAATGAGTATATATAGCCATAATTTTCTAATGCAAAGTATAAAAAAAAATTCAACCACAGGCACAGGGCAAGTCAAAGTAATAATGGCATCTAAAAGCACGTCAGACAAAAGAACAAACAAAGGAGTAACTGTAGAAATAACAGGAGCATGAGGTGAACATCTGATTGCAGTAAATGGTTGACCAAATGGAATGTTTCTGAACTGCAATCATTGCAGGGAAATAGAAAGAGTACAGAAAAAGCAGAGAAAATAAAACCTGGCCTTTGACATCTTATGAGCAGTAAAAATCAATGTCCAGTGACATTCATAACTTTCACACCCTAGGGTCTTTACAAAATTGTTTGGATTATTTTTACAAGGCACAGATTTCAAGGATAACTAAAAATAAAGATATCCAAATGGGGCTTTTAGCTCAATACAGAACCCGTAGGTGGCATGGTGGAGGGAAAAACTAACTGAACATGGATTAGGATGAAAAGTGTAAATCAAGTGCAAAGATTAGTAAACCCACAAAAACTTGCTGTTATATGTCCTGATGTATTTAAATCTACTGGTCTGAGATTTACAGGCATATAACCACACAAAAAAACTTCTGCACACAAGTCATAACTTATAAGGACAACTATCTTCATCTTCCATCCCAACGTTAAGAGGAATTAGAAAATTGTGTGGGTTTTAAAGCAAGGGTGAGTACATGACAATTGACCTTTCATTTCTTAGTAATGTATTCCTTCGAGATTTAAATGATTTCACCGTTTGAAGTCAGTAAGATTTTTTTCATGTTTTTGAAAGAAGTCTCTTATCCTCACCAAGGCTGCATTTATTAGACTGAAAATACAGTAAAAACTGTAATACTGTAAAATATTATTACAATGTAAAATAATGTTTTTAATTTTAATATATTTTAAATGTAATTTCTTGCTTTGATGGCAAAGCTGAATTTTCAGCTTCAGTCTTCAGTGTCACATGATCCTTCAGAAATCAATCTAGTATACTGATTTGCTGCTCAACAAACATTTCTTGTTATAATCAGTGTTGAAAACAGTTGTGATGCTCAATATTTCTGTGCGAACCTTGATACATTTTTTCAGGATGCTTGATGAATAGAAAGCTGAATTAGAAATCTTTGGTAACATCATAAATATATTTTTTATTCAGCAAGATGCATTAGATTGATCAAAAGTAACAGCAAAGACATTTATATTAATTTCTCTCTGATGTTACTGTGAATGTTACTGTAAATGTCACTGGGTTTTTTTTAAGGACCAGGTTAAATGAGAAGTGTGCTGTCTTCTATTTATTCATGGCTGGTAAGTGAGACAGAAGAGAGGGCGTTTAAAGGGGTCATATGATGCGATTTCAAGTTTTCCTTTCTCTTTGGAGTGTTACAAGCTGTTTGTGCATAGATAAGATCCCTGAAGTTGCAAAGACTAAAGTCTCAAAACCAAAGAGATATTCTTTATAAAAGTTAAGACTCTGCCACGCCCCCCTAAAACGGCTCGTTCAAACACACCCCCACATGTCTACGTCACGATGTGGGGAGATTTTCATAACACCGCCCAAATGTTTACGCAATGAAAGAAGGCGGAACTATTATTCTCGCTGTAGTGTTGTTGCTGCCGCCGGCGCCATGTCATGGAGACGCTGTGTTTCATTGTGAAAGCGAAACTACTTTGTTTGGGCTTCCACAAGAGGACACAACTAGAAATCAGTGGTTAAGTTGTATTTACAACACTGCTCCAGAACAGTTCAACCCAAATATTCGAGTGGGTGCAGCACATTTTACGGAGGACTATTTCCTGAACTTGGAAGCTACAATGTTGGCTCGCACAAAGGCTGTTTCTATAAAGAGGGGCAATTCCAACTTTGCAAGGACAGTCTGGCGCTTCTGACTCACAGCCTGTAAGTACATTTCTGCCACTGACTAATCAAACGCGAGTTTTGAGCAGTGTAGAGTAGTGCTTGTTGTTTGTCGTTTCTCCAATCACAAATGCAGACATGGTAACGTTTACGTGGCACGATGCAACACGACACTTAAAAAGACAGTATAAGTCATTATAATCAGTAATTATGTCCCCACTGGATGCAACAAATGCTTCGTTTGTAATGGGTTTTATTGTTTTTGTGTGGTCGCGCCGTGAAACGCCATCACAATACGGTGAGGGGCGTAACATTTCCGTCTCACGCTTGAGGCATTCGGCCAATCACAACGCACTGGATAGCTGGCCAATCAGAGCACGCCTCGCTTCTCAGAACGATGAGCTTTGTAAAAATCGACGCGTTTCAGAAAGGCGGGGCTTAGAGGAGCAACAATAATGTACAGTATGTGGAAAATAATGTGTTTTTTGAACTTCAAACCACATAAACACATTGCATTACACCAAATCCACAAAAATAATGTTCTTTTAAGCAATATCATATGACCTCTTTAACCAATGAAGTTAATCTTTTTTGAATGGCTACTGCTAGCTAAGAAATGTTTTAAGGACTCGTCTAGTAATGCTGTGCTAACTGTTGCTATGTTGTTCTGCAACCAAAGGTTCATCATATCTGACCAATTAGAAAGAAGCCATTTTGATGACCACGCTCCCTGTTGGACAGAAATATTTAATGCACAAATAAGCAGCTTATTTAACCACAGAACTTCGAGGAACATTTAACCATTAATATACTGAAACAAATGAATCAATTCAAAAGAATCGATTCTGTAGTAAAAATGCATAGAAGCAGATCAGGGCAACTCATAAGCCATCATAAGCAGAACAAATATGACTCAGATCTGCCCCCCTGTGTACACCAAATAAACCAACAATCATATCAACTTTATATCTAGCAGTGGTCAGAAAATACAACAACACAAAGCACATAAATTTTTGAAATTGCTATAAAAAACTTTTTTCAAGGTTATTATGGTCATTCAATTTTAAGACATTGCATTTGGACATAAGTGTACCGCTTCAATTTTTCAGACGTCTGCACTGGCCTGTGATTAAGCGAATAGACGTACCTTATCAGGTGTAAAGTGCAATAAGACACCAGAACGCACGCATCCATGCAACACAAAACTGGTATCTGTTCCTAGAAGGGGTAGTTTTCTAAACAGGATCAGCGAGGAGTGTGAGACAAGCGTGTGAGGTGGTCAGAGCGGTTAGTGTGTGTGGCCTGCCCATTGTTTAGAGACATGCCTAGTCATGCTTTTTAAACTATACACAGTCTCCATGTGCGTAATTTTAAACCTAATCTGAAACAGAAGTTTAAAACACATTTCATACTGAAATGTGGATTACCTCAACATATCCATCTCATACTTCTTCCCGCAACTGGTCTAATTCCTGGAAGGGGGCAGCAAGTTCGGCTCCAGATGCAAAGTGTATCTGAGAATCTAAGATTAGCCACAATAGCAGAAGTAAAACTAGGCCATTCCTCACCTGTAATCCACAGGGTGGATAAACTCATCTTTAATAAAGCTAACTCCTGCAGAAAAGTGTCAGACCTGGTGAGTGCTGTCTTACACATTCAAATGTTCCTGGGAGGAAACCCGTTTGTGCTTGAGACTGGCATGTTTAAACACCCAACAGCCGGCAAGACCGACAACGTCCCGTCGGGGTTTTCAACTAATGCGTTTCCGGTCTCGTTCATTTCACACTTATCAGTGAAGTGCACTGAGTCAATCAGACTCACAAATGAAGCAGTCCTCATTTTCAGCCCAATGTTTGCTCATGTGCAAGTCACGAGAGACAGACTACATATAGCTGTGCCCCCAAAATAAATAAAAACCTGTTCATTCAAAGAATACGAACACTTCTCATTCTAACAAAGCTGCTTTCAGTCTTTCAACCATGCCACGTGATGGCTGCTTTACAGGAGCAGCGATTTTAGCTACTGGGTAATAACAATGGCAGCTTTGATGGGGAGAGAGAGAAGCAATTTATTCTCATCTCTTTTTTTGATTGCTCATGTGATAAACTAGTAAGACATGTTTTATCTGTAACTGCATGAGAGGATCTGTTAAACAAGTGCAATTATTGAGCATGCCGGTTGTTAATAAACAACTCAATTTCCTCCAAAGCTCTAAATCTGAATGAAAACATCAAACCTGGACTACTGGGAAAAAAGCCATCTTCAAAACTAATGATGGATATTTAATGTCTCATTAAAATTGTTCTAAATCACTATCCAATCAGCAGAGAGTAATTAAGGTGCATTTGTTATTACAATGAATCAATGTTTCCTTTTAGCATAACATAGAGTAGGACTATAATGGATAAAGATTGTTTTAGATGAATGGAATGAGTGTTTATAATGTAATGCATAATAAACCAGTAATCAAAACCATTAGAATAAGTCATTACAATTAGAAAGACAATATTATGCAATGACCATCATATTTTAAGTTGCTGGTCAAACCTAAAATACCATTCAAATGTTGGATGATCGAAATTTATCAAAAGTGACAATAAAAATATTTATAATTTTATAAAAGAGTTCGGTAACACTTTATTTTATGGTTACATCTATTAGTTGCTTATTAGCATGCATATTACTAGAATATTAGCCATGTATTAGTGCTAACTAAGCACATATTAATGCCTTATTCTATATGACCTTATTCTACATCCCTAATCCTACCCAATACCTAAACTTAACAACTACCTTACTAACTATTAATAAGCAGCAAATTAGGAATTTATTGAGGGAAAAGTCATAGTTAATAGTTAACAAGTGTTACCTATTCTAAAGTGTGACCAAGAGTTCCATTTCAAATGCTGTTCTTTTGAACTTTCTAGTAATCAAAGAATTCTGAAACAATTTTCACATTAATAATAAGAAGAAATGTTTCTTGCACAAGGAAATCAGCATATTAGAAAGATTTCTGAAGGATCATGTGACACTGAAGACTGGAGTAATGAAAATTCAGGTTACAATATGTTAAAAAAGGTATTCTAAATTGTAACAATATTACTTTTTTTACAGTATTTTTAATCAAATAAATGCAGCCTTGGTGAGCAAAAGGGATTTTTTTGAAACTTTTTTCAACTTTTGAACAGTAGTGTATTAAAGCATTTTGGAAGGACAGTAACACCTTGAACTAAAAGTTTTAATAGTGTAAAATGTCTGTATTTTTAGGTGTTCTACATGTTCACCATTTTTAATCACTTTAAGAGTCAAGCAATCGGACCAATCATTTTTTCAAAGCTGAAATGTTCCACATAATCTCTCACTAAATATGAGCTCAGCTTGTATAATGATCCTAATTATTTAAGAATAAGAAACATGCAGTTTAAAATAAATTTGCCAATTGACGAGTGTAATGTCATTATTATTTCAGAGCATGTGCTGTGTACTGAGTCAAGAGAGGACACATACCCTCCAATCTCTGAATTTTGGCCTTGACTGAGACGACCTGTTCAAACAGAGAGACGCGCAGCTGGAAGCAGGTCCCTGTCAAAGTCTCAATGAACAGCTCCATGGTCTCGCTAAAGGGCAGCTTGTAGTGCACCACCCCTACATTGTCATCATTGAAAAATGGTGGGTTCCTCTTGTCGGTCATTATTGCAAAAGACAGGGCTCAGGATGAGACAACAATGAACCCTGCCCAAGGTGGAGGAGTGAGAGCTGAGATGTTGCCTCCGTCATAGAAACACATCATGCATGGAGCTTTGGGCTGTGGAGAATCAGAATCTTTGAATTACCATCTAAAAAGTGTTATTAGGTGCATTTGAAAAAATTAGTATACATGTTTTATATTTATTTATACTATACTATACTATACTATAATATATATATATATATATATATATATATATATATATATATACACACATGTATATATGTACATGTCTGCTAAATGACTAAATAATAATATATATATATATATATATATTATAGTAAGTATAATGTATTATAGTATAGTATATTTACACACACACATATATATTTTTATTTATATATATATATATATATATATATATATATATATATATATACACATTTAGTCATTTAGCATACATATACATACACATATATGTATATATATATATATATATATATATATATATATATACATACATATACACATTAAATATATATATGAATTAAACTTATCTGCTTAGTACATTGGAGGCCATGCTAAAAATGACTCTGCTTATTACTACATATTAATGATAAATAATACTTATTAATACTTATACTTATTTATACTATTACTTATTAATACCCATAATTTCTATCTACCTGCCTGCCTGCCTATCTATCTCTCTTCTGTTGATCAACACTGATCTGTGCTGTGCTGTAAGTTAATAGATGTTGTGTTATCAGAATGTTTATTTACAATTAGTCTAAACAACACAAAAGTGTTTTAAAGCTACAAACGACGCTTTTCTAACTTATTTTCCCCAAAAGTCGACTAATATATGAAGTATCCGAAAGTCCAGTCGACTACCTAGGTTCTTTGACTTTTAAAATAGTCGTTCAGTAACAGTTACACCTATTTGTCATCTTACCTTGACAGCATCAGAGATCTGCAGGGAGGGACAGCTGGATCAGAGAAGTCCTGGCTGATGTCCCAGCCACAACACACCCCAAAAACTAGGTAGTTACCCCAAAAGGTAAAAGCGACCGATTCCCCAGTCTCTGAACTGTTATCCGACAGAAGCTTGCAATAAAAGGTGTTTTAATTCTACTGTAGCGGCTAGCTGGTTTAGCAAAGCGGCACAGGCAGCTCGTCGAACTACTCGCGGATGCCGCTGATGCTTACAAATTCCTATACCACCTTTACCGTTTCTGCGCGCCGATACGGTACCTTATTTTTTCGAGCCACAGACAACTGCTTTTGTTCCGATGTTATGCGGCTCAAAGGCCCCATTAACACCGAATACAAAAATCTGAAAAGGAGGCAGCCTATTGTGATGTTCTTAATTGACAGTGAGGAGAACGAATGACATTAGCCGTTGGAGAAAAAGAGAACCGCTCGTCCAATGGGAATGCAGAGTGGGCGGGACCATCCGCTCGACTCCCCTTTCCATCTCCCGGATGTTACCCCGGTCACCCTGGCAGCGTCAAACAACAATTTGTGACTGTATCTGGTTGCATTTTCAGTGCATAACATTGAAAGGTTTAAAGATTTTACATTTTCTACATTAAATGATTAAGCAATGGTTTGGTCCTCTACAAATTTTGAATTCAAGCACTCAAGACTCATTCAGTACGTTTCATAAAATATATTTTCTTCAGTTTCCAAAAATCATTTCACATGCAACACAAGAAAACTTCAGCTCGAGTTATAAAAACATCAACAACAAAAGCACTTATGTTGGCGCATAGGCTTAGAGTTATGGCACCACAATGAAAAATGAAACGTTACAGTTGACAATGTCAGAGGAATGTCTCCAGTCTTAATCAACTCTTTTTTTTTTTTTTTTACACCTTACCAGACAATTGTCATGTTTAAAGTGCTAATAAAAGACACATAACCGTTGCAAATGTCAATGCCATTTTATGACCGCTACATCTTTTACCAATCAGATGACTTCACAGATGGCATTAGAGGTAAATAGATTTACAATCTTCTTTTTTCCTGTCAAATTTTTATTTATTTTTTTTTGTAAAAGTTACCTATTAGAGTTTAAATTATTAACAGTGTTAGATTACATCTACCTTCATTTAGGCCATGAATATCGCTACAGAGTTAAACAAAATGCTGTTATGTAGGAGACTCAGTTTCCCCCAAACGCATTCAAGGGATCATCGAAAATATTGCTGCCCGTTTCCACAGCTGGTACGGGATCCTGTGCGGGCTGGTTCTTCTTAGACTTGGAGGACGGCTTCACCGTTGGTTTCGTAGTCCCAGTCGAGAAGATATCATCTGTGAGGTGAGAGCAAAAAGCAGATACCAGTAAGCATTTGTGAGTGTGTACCTTCTAAACCAATGTTCATAAAATAATTAAAATGACCTGGGGCCTCATGTATAAATCTTGATATGCGTAAGTGGAAAATTGTGTATGGACATTTAAATGCCCATTTCATGCATAGGCAAATTTCCAGGCACATTTCTGGATTTATTAAGAAAATAAACTTGGTGCAAATATGTGCACACCATCAACACACTATAGACTCATTTACTGAGGTGAGTGAAGTAAACAGAATGATTTTAAACTCCCATTAACAAAGAACTCAGACAGACAGTAGCTTTTGATAGGCCCTTCCCTTCCCTGGTCTTCCCAAAATTATGAAAACATACCATATTTGAAGGACATAATTTGAGGGAATTGATAAGACTTTTTTTTTTTCTTTTTTTTTTTTTTAAATGTAAAAAAATACTGTATATGTTTACTTTATAGGCAAATCTGCACAAATTTGGTTTAAAACAATTAAAACATTTAGTTTTATATATTTGTTTGTTTGTTTCTTTTGTTAAAAAAAGTATAATTGTGAGTGAATTTTATGTAATGTGACAACAAACAAGATTTACATTCCTTATCTCACGTTTTCCCAGAGTCTTGTACCATTAAACATGGCGGCATCACATGGATAGTAATATGCATATGGAAATGATATGCAGATGAGGTTATGCATAGAAAAACAAGGTGTCTTAGTCTCCATATATGGTTATTTTGGGGAGGAGACTAGGCACTAATGCATGTAAGCAAAATTATTCGCTGATTGGGTTACTTTGCGCAGGCTCTAGCATACTTTTTACAAATCTGAATACTTTTGTGCATAAGCAAAATCTGTATTTATCACTTTTAGCATGAAATTTACATGCAGTTTTATACACGAGGCCCCTGGTAAGAATCATAGTGAAGAGTGTTTTGCAGTGATAACTAACCCATGTCGTCGTCGAATATAGATTTTGTCTCCAATTTCTTCTTTGCTTTCTTCTCCTTTGGCTTTGTGGTGCCAGTCAAGTCAGCAAAAATATCAACATCATCATCAAACAAACTTGCATCCAATGACACTTCCTTGGGCTTCTTCTGGGCCTTGGGAGGTTCTTTTACTTCATCCTGTAAACATTTATTTTACGGTCAATAGAAAAACAAAAATCGGTCAAACCACTTCCTTCTATCCCATTGATCTGTAATATCAAACTTAAAGAATGGGTGATATTTACCTGGAAAATGTCTGGTTTTGCAGAGCTGGCTTCTGCTTTGGAGTTTTTATTATCTGCACTTTTACTCTTTCCTGCTCCAAAAATATCATCATCATCATCTTCTAGGAAGGACATTTGTTTGCCTTTCTGGACAGGCTTGTGTTTCACTGTGGCAAAAAGATCATCCTCATGGCTGTCAAAAATAGATGAGGCCTGGTCTTTCTTTGAAGCTATGATGGCCTCTGTCTTGGAGGCTTTCTTATGGCCTTCCTCAGGGGTCTTTGCTTTGTGTTTTGAGGAGGGGACAGGCTTTGTGGCAAAGAGATCATCTGAATCAAACAGACCATCTCCAGAATCGAGAAATCTCTTTGGCCTGACTGCTTCATCAGGGCTCTTGGCAGGAGCAGGGGTGCTGACAGGTATAGTGAGCGCTGAGGGTCGCACTGAAACGGGGTTAAAGGTAGGGAGAGAAGCAGCCATAACTGGTTCATCAGCTTGTATAAAGGTGCCTTCTCCAACAGCTTCCTCAGATTGCTGTGCTGCAAGCTGTCTTGCTGCCCTTGTCTGCGGACGCCGTCGCACTGCACCTTTAGTCCGACCCTGCATCATAAAAAAGCCATTGACTAGACATTCTACTAGTGTTAATTTCGTTGACGAAAACTATAAAGAAAAATATTCAGACAACTTTTTTTCCATGACTAAGACAAGAAGAGATGAGAGATGACACCAACATCATTAAACATTAGCTGAGACTACAGTATAAAACATACATACTGCAGTCTGACCTACCTTGTTAGCATTCTGTAGCGTGCTGACCTGAGCGGGAGAGTCGAAGCTCACCCCTCCCTCACTGGAGGGCTGATGATCAGGGATCGTACCGGTAGCTGGCAGCGGCTTGGCAGCTGCAGGGAGGGAAGCGGGTGCCAGGCCAGGGATTACGCCGACAGCTCCTGGAATCCGTGGCACTGCGCCTGGCAGAAGGCTGGCAGGATTGACAGCTAAGCTAGCCTGAAAGAAACAGACAGGTCTTTAAATCTGTGACAAAACTTAAAATCAATACACCCAGTGCCTATTGCTCACATGCCAAGATCAGAGAGACTGGTTTGTACTATTTTAGAAGTACACTAGATCTGCATTTCCTGCAGGACATGGTCATGCATGCAAGGCAGCAACAGAATAGTGAATAGGGTGAAATCTAGGTTTTAGGTCTGTGTCAATAAGTCAAGATGCCTGTTTAAATTAATGCAAGAAAGAAATCACAATTCAGTATGCAGCTTTTAGGTCAATGTCATAATTGTTGGTTATGTGGTAAATATAAATACACTGCTGCCTTGCAAATACTGTAAACAGCACATTGCTAGCTGCAGAGTGCTGCATCAAGTGGTTTCCTATTGGTGCAGTAATGGTTTACAGCACTGCATAGAAAGAAACAATGTTATGGCAAAGCTACAGATGTGAAAATGTTAACAGACAAGAATATATATATATATATATATATATATATATATACAGATTCTTGACAAGCATAGGTGTGTCATAAAACAGCTCAATGAAAAGCAAGATTGTTTTCACAATGAGAGAAATGGAAGTATAGAGATTTTATTTTTTAAAAACATTACTTGAAGTTCTCCAATCCTTGAGGAGGTTTTTTTAGATTTTAGAGGGCTTGTAGGCTCCTGTGCGATTAAATAATATTAATTACATACAAGTCAAACAATAAAAACCAATAGCCACTTTAACAGGTTCTGGAAATGTCACAAATAATGTTTTATATGTGGAAAATAAAATAAAATAAAATGTTTAATTTTAAATATTTTAATCTATTTTCTCCATGTAAACAATGGTTTTCTGAAAAATATTCTTTTGTATAAAGATGAATTAAAGCAACAAAGCAGATTTATTTCTGAGTATACCTTGCTTGAGGTCAGTGTTGATTTGTCCATTTCATTTGTTTTAGGCTTGCTGGGCTTCTCAGGTACTTTCTGTAAGTGGATAATATAGTACAAGTATTTATGAAGTATTTAGCTTTTATGAAGTATTAAAAAAACACAAAACATGTACAAGTTGGGAAACAAACAGTACCGGAGGAGCTTTAGGCTTTGCTGAACTGAAGAGGTCATCATCTTCATCATCCCCAAACAGTGTGGGGACAACTGGTTTTACAGAGCTCTGAGACGCCACCTGTAAAATGAAAATACCTCCATCAGTAAGTAACCTCTGTGTCACCATGAAGTGGAGAAGTCTAAGAAGGTGAAGTCTAAAAGCTGTGTAGATAAAACTACAAAATAGTTCATCATAACAAAGACTTACAGATGGTTTAGGAGATGTGGCAAAAAGGTCTACATCAGGATCGTTGTCCCTCTGTTGCGTGTGACTGAAAAGTAGTTCCTCATCTTGGAACACACCTGTGCTCTTCATTCGGGGCCCATGATCCTGAGACCACAAGCAAAATCAATAAATAACATTAAATAACCTACTTGAACAAATTCATACCTCACAGCACTGAGAATCTGAAACAACTAACCTTTAGTGCATTCTTTTCTGTTGATTTGGATGTTTTAGGGGCAGGAATTATTTCATCAGTGTTCATATCTTCATCATCATTGTCATCATCATCATCATCAACATCAAAAAGACTCAGTGCTGTTTTCTTGGCCTTGGTCCCCTTACTCTCCATGGGCGGAGGGCCCTCCTTTTGCAGCTCGTCACCATCAGCAATCTCCTCTTGACTCTTAGTATGTTTCTGTGGAATAGACAATCCCCCAGTTCTCTAACCCTTTTTTGTAAGCGTATATTTAAGTGTAAACCATAACTGTCAATGTTTATTGCCCTTTTTATGCTATATGGAAATAGCGTAAATTATTTTTTTTATTATTTTGTAAATATTTTACTCACTTTGCTTGTGTCTTGCTTGTCTGCTAATACATCAATCCCACCAAAAAGGCTTACTGCTCCTACTGGCTTCTTCTTAATCTCAGTGCTGTCTTCAGAGGGTGGAATGGATTCCACTGGCTTCTTCTCCACAGGCTGCTTCTCCTCTGCTATCTTGTCTTTTGCTACATTAGTTGCATTCTCCTCCTCCGTAGATTCAAACAGAGAGGGAGCACCAGAAACCTGAAACACAAAGCTTTTTTAGCTACTAACAAAAACCGGCATTAATGATGTAGATGCTACGCAAAAAAAGTATGTCAAATAATTCATAATAAATGATTGGAAACATACACTACCACTCAAAAGTTTTGGGCCAGTAAGATTTTTTTTAAGAAATGAATACTTTATTTAACAAGAACACATTAAATTGATCAAAAGTGTCAGAAAAGACATGTTTAATGATATAAGATTTCAAATAAATGCTTTAAATAAATTTAAATAAACGCTTCTTTTGAACTTTTTATTTCCATCAGTGAATCAAAGGGGGGAGGAAATCACAATTTCCACCAAAGTAATGAGCAGAACAACTGTTTTCAATATTGATAATAATCAGAAATGTTTCCTGAGCAGCAAATCATCATATTAGAATGATTTCTGAAGGATCATGTGACACTAAAAACTGTAATGATGCCAAATAAATTCCATTTTATAATATATTAAAACAGATATATATTCAATTGTAATAATATTTCACAATATTACTGTGAAATGCAGCCTTTGATGAGCACATAATACTTCTTTCAAAAACATTAAAAATCTTAAAGATCAAAATTCTGTAAAGTAGCCCAAAAAGTGCATGGACACTCAAGCCACACTTACCTTCGCTTCAGAAGGAGCTTTATTTGCAGGTGTTTTGAAGCCAAAAAGAGGTTCTTTGTCCTCATCATCATCTTCATCCTCAAACAGGAGAGATACTCTCTGAGACGACTTCTTACTACGAGGACAGACAAAAAAAAAATTTACAGCATAATGATTTATTGTTTCTCTCACTACTTTAGTACATTAACTGATCACAGATCCACAAACCTTGACTCATTTGTGGCTGCAAACAAATCATCATCGTCATCAACAAACAGGCCATCTTTTTGTGGTGCTTTGACGCTGGGTAGCCTAGAGGGGGCGCTAACACTCGACTTCATTCCGCTGGGCTTCACTTCCGGGCTCTCTTTGCTTGGCTTGGAGCTCATCCACTGATCCTGATATACAGACAAGCAAATGTTGTGCCATGTCATGTGATATCAGAATGCATCATCGACTGAACAAAACAAAAATGCTATCAAAATAAAATGACAGTTTTGTCACACTTTATTTTAAGGTCCAATTCTGGACCATTAACTTTTGCCACAAACTCCTAATTTGCTGCTTACTAATAGTTAGTAAGGTAGTTGTTAAGTTTAGGTATTGGGTAGGATTAGGGATGTAGAATATGATCATGTAGAATATGTGCTTTATAAGTACTAATAAACAATATGTTAATGATAGGCCTGCTAACATGCAACTAGGTAATAGTGAGAATTGGTCCCTATACTAAAGTTTTACAGACAATTTCATATAACGGTTTTGTATTGCAACATATTACTCTGTACAGTATTTTTTACAATTGTATTGACTGTATTGTAATTGGTTTACTCTGCATTAAACACAAATACCTCATCATCGCTGAAGAGTAAACTGGACACAGGTTTCTTGGGTTGTAGAGATGTTTTTTTGGCCTGAACTGACTTGGACTTTGGTGTTGATGAAAAAAGGTCCTAAAAAAAAAGTCAAAACAGACTTGTTGAAAACCACAGAATAGAATAAAATATATCTAGATTACTATCTCTTTAAATTAATCTTGCTTAACATCACCTCTTCTTCTTCATCATCAAATATTGAGAGCGGAGCTTTATTGGGTTTGTTCTGAGTTGTAGGCTTTGATTTACTTGTAGTCTCACTTGTGAACAGCTTTAAAACAAGCAAGATCCAGAACAGCAAACACATCAAAACAAGTATCAGCAGTCAGTTTGTAATTGAGGTTGAGTGATGTAACTAAAACAAATATTTTGAATATTGTCTATATATATATATATATATATATATATATATATATATATATATACATACATACATACATACACATATATATATATATATATATATATATTTTAAAGAAATAGTTCACCCAAAAATGAAAATTCTGTCATAATTTACTCACCCTCATGTCATTCCACACCTGTATAAGTTTCGTTCTTTCTTATGATCATAAAAGAAAATATTTTGAAGAATTTAAGAAGAACCAAACAGTTGTTGGTCCCCATTGACTTCAATAGTAGGGAAAGAAATACTATGGAAGTCAATGGGGACCATCAACTGTTTGATTACCAGCATTCTTCAAAATATCTTCTTTTATGTTCAACATAAGAAAGAAACTCATACAGGTTTGAAACGACATGAAGGTGAGTAAGTGATGACAAATTTTTCATTTTTTCATCAAATACTTCAATATTAAACAAATGGCATAGCACTAATTTAAATAGACTGGAAAACTGAGAACAGGCTCTCTGTATCATGACTATAGAAAAGTGACGTACTTGTGAGTCTTCGTCGTCTGAAAACAGACTCTTGCTTTGCGTTTTCTCAGATGCTCCCAGTGCAGGTGAAGATTTGACTGCTTCAGGTGGAGGTTCACTCTGCAGAAACAATGCAAAAATAATAAATAACAATTATCACAGCAGGTACTAATACAACAGAGAGACTGAAAGTTTTCTACCTCTTCAGACTTGGCAGACTCTTCACTGGTGGAAGGCCGGCGTTTCTTCAGACCCTCCAGTATATTTTTAGTGCCGGGCCCAAACATTGAAACGGCGCCAACAGGAGGCTGCAAGCAAACTCATTCAGTATATAACCAACAACAACAATCATAATAAAATAACGATGATTAAAAAGCAGACCTTTTTCTCTGGAGGACGTGTCTCCTCCTCCCCCTCGGCTCTTGTGTCCTGTTGAGGAGGAGCTGCACTGGCTTTCCCACTGAACATTGCTCCGCCTTCATCATCATCCTCCTCCTCCTCATCAGCTTCTCCAAACAGGTCTACAGTTTTCTTTGGCATTTGCTTCTCTTGTCCTGATCACAAAGATACACATTTAAGCTTTCCCAAAAAGGCAGGTCAGTTGTCATACCGCAGGGCAAACGTTAGATATGTACCATGGGTGGATTTGTTAGGCGTCTTCCCACTGAAGAATTCATCATCGTCGTCATCATCATCAAACAGCCCACCTCCCACCAAGGCACGCTTTGGAGCTGCCTGCACTTTGGGCTTCACTGGACTCTTACTGCCTTTGCTCTTGCTCTCTAGTGAGTCTGAATCATTTGGTGAGCCAAAAAGTTTGTTTTCTGTGGGTAAGGGGCATGAAAATATCTTACTCATTAGTTACTACAGAAAACTTTTATGTAAAACAGTGTGCGAGTATGCAAACTGAAGGTAGTTAATGCTTACCAGGAAAAATGGAGACAGCGCCAGTGGGTATTTTCTTAGTTTTAGGGGGCTCTACAAAAGCAATGAAAAAGATAAGATGACAATTATGTAAATGAGTTTTATATGTCAACACATGGTGAGTTTCAGAATGTACAAAGAGTAAGAAAATGATCATGTATGGCCATCGAGTCATTATAGTAAAACAAAAAAAGATCCTGACAATGCTTGCTAAATGGCTATTTATAAAACATAAATACACTTTTTTGGGGTTTTTTTAGTAAGACAGTTATTGTTTTAAAAGGCATTTTACAAAACACATAAGTGAACTGAAATAAATTTAAATTCATTTTAAAAAAAAATTTGTGAGAAGAAAGATTGCAGAGTAAAAGCAGGAAATCGGTTTGCTGGAACAATGGATCATACACTATATTGCCAAAAGTATTGGGTCGCCCCCTTCTAATGAACAGGTTTGACTACTTTAGTAATTTCTATGAGTACAAATCTTAATTTTAAAGCATATAATGATATTCTAGGGAATTGTGTGCTTCTAATTTTATAGCAAAAGTTTGGACAGGACCCTTTTCTATTCTAACATGACAATGCCTCTGTGTATAAGGCAAGATTAAAAAGAAAATGACTGATTCAGTCAGTGTGGAAGAACTTGACTGGTCTGCATAAAACCAAGTCCTAATCCCAGTTTAACACTGGCTCTGGTGTGACTGTAAATGCAGACCTTGAGCCAAAAACTCATCACCAAACACCAATGACTTGTACATACACTATATAGACAAAAGTATTGGGACACCCCCTTCTTTAGAACAGAAAAATACACTTCCAAATCTGTGGCAACAACGATGGGAACATAATTCATGTATTTAAAAATTGTATTTCCATCTCTGTTGCAACAGTTTTGGAAGTGTCTAAAATGACTGTACCCTTATGTACAAGTCATTGGTGTTTGGTGATGAGTTTCTGGATCAAGGTCTGCAAGGGGGCGACCCAATACTTTTGGCAATATAGTGTATTTGATTACAGTATTGAGCAAATGACCAATCAGTATTAAGTTGTAACAGAAGTAATGACAGAACTTTTCTTCTATACTGAGATGTACATCAACGGATTATTGAAAAATAAAAATAATGTAGGGCAGGACTTGGTTCAGTGCATCTGAATGTGAGCTTACATCCTAAATTTGAATTATCAAGTAGGACTGGCCTACATCTGACTTTAAATGGGCAACAGAATTAGATCTGAGAAGAGCGACAATTACTAAGTCTTACCTGTTGCCTGGATTACAGTCTTTTCCTTTTCCATTGGCTCGGTTTTGGGTGCATCAGAAAACAGATCTCCCTGAGGAACAAATATTATGAATTGGCTTTCACAGATTACTACCACATCTTTTACTAGATGTACTTGTATGCTTTTGTATGATACTACATTATTATTTACCAACCTCATCGTCATCATCAAACAGGCCTTTGCCTCCACTAAAAAGTCCACCCTTTCCACCGAATGGAGAATATTCCTCATCTTCCATTTTTGGTGGTTTGAACATCTCATCCTGATCATCCTCCACTGGAATTACATATACATAAAATATATGGCAATTATTTTTCTAGCTACAGTATATCCTACAATTGCCTTCCATTTCTGAAAACGCTAAATACAGTCATCTGGTGATTCTTATATGTACATACACTACCATACAAAAGTTTGGAGTCAGTATTATTATTTATTTTCGAATTTACTATTTTAATAAGTAAGAATGCATTCAATTCGTGCATTAAAGCTATGACAAGAAAAAAATGAAAATATATTAAAATAGTAAAATAAATAGTAAAATGTTTTCACTATATTTTTATTCAAATAAAATGAAGCCCTGGTGATCATAAGAGACTTCTTTCAAGAACCCTGAAAAAAAAAAAAAATACCGACCCCAAACCTTCGAACGGTAGTGTGCGTTTGGCAGGATGATCTGATAAGCACATGCTATATGAAGTAAACACACAGTCGCTCGTACCCTGAGGTTTTGACTCTTTCTTTGTTTTACTCTTCTTCTGGGTGATGGATGGGCCTGATGACAATGCTTGAGAACAAACAAGTGCATGCACACAGATAAACTTGAAAAAGAAAACTAACTGAATGGAAAGATGAAAAGGTGTTAAACAATAAAACAATTCAATTCATATGTTGTTCGTGACCATACATGTGCGATCTGCTTCTGGCTTATTTGGGGTCTCTCCCTTGATTCTGGCTGCTAGTTCATCAGCAAAGGATGGCTGACCAGTGTCCTGAAAGACATGGGATGCAGGAAATCTAATGTTAAGTTTTAGTTTGCACATTCTAGTAAGATAACGTCTCATAATACTAATTTGATAAGTATCTCAGAGGTGCTAAAAAAATGCAAAGCTATTAACCTTTTTGAGCTCATCTTCATCCTTATCAGACCCTCCAAATATGTCAGAATCTTCATCTTCATTCTCTTCATCAGCATCATCATAACTAGCAACAGATGGCTTCTATAGGATGAACAAATGAATATTTGACCAGAATTACAGCAATCTATATATAGTGCACTTAACATAAAATAAACGGTTTTAATTATTTAAAAAAACTGATTTACCAAAACAAAGGCATTAGCAAAAGTAAAATTCACTACATTACTGATTACATTTCTATAAGAAACTGACCTTTTTAAAACAAATAAGTATCAAAAATAACACTTTTAATAATAATTTAAAAAAATTATATATATTTATTTATTTATTTAATATGCTAATTAGAAATGTCCCTGGTCGGTGATGTATGTTTACCTTTCACATTTAGATGAAATAGTTTTTTTTTTTTTCAATTTCTTTCTCTATTAATGCACATGAAAACCTTTTAAAAGATTAAGTAAATCTGATAATATTGGGCTGTTTTTGTTTTATAACCCACATTATTTTCCATGTGGCATCTTCACACATCTATAAAATATAATCTACACCGCTATAAAAGCACCTGGTTAAATATTTCACATGTATCCTTTACTTTACATCCTTATATGGTGTCAATTTGTCATGTGTATATAAACCACCAGAGTAGTACAAAAGATAGTCTTACTTTCTTAAAGTTTCCATGGACTTCCTCATCCTGGTCAGAGTATTCATCTGACTGTTTTTGGAGTAGAAACCAAATGGAGGATTATACATTGAAAAAAAATTGGGTATAATGTTTTTGAAATTAAAAAATGTATTCAATAAATAAAACATTCATTTTTTATTTTATTTTCAATGCTCTTAAAATGTTAACGACAGAATCCGTGTAAATGTCCATATCATTATCTCTCACCTCATCACCTTCTTCAACATCACTCTCAATGACGCTGTCTCTGCCACTCCCGATAGACATTTCTATAAAACACTCACGAGTTAAAAACAACCTAAAACAAGACGAAGAAAATCAGAAAGATTATGAATCTGAAATCTCACCATCGCTGGATAGATCGCCCAAGCCGACATCCTCCTGATCCATAAATGCTTGGGAACCAATCAAGTACGGCAAAGGCCTGTCCACATACAGGTCCTACCAATAAAAATACATTTAAGCACAAAAAGCAGTGAAGATGTACTCATTGACATGGCTCGGTTCCCTCTTTCAGTGTGAGTTTTTGAGATTTTTTTGCACATTTTAACACCACTAACCCCACTAATTATATATACTCAAGGGCTGTAGGGAAGCATTTACCTTTGCTTCCAAAATGGGCTCTACTTTTTCCAGAGTCTCCTCATCCTCAGAGTCTGAGTTTCCTGCTTTAATGTCCAGCTGTTCGAAAGCAGATTCCAGGACCTTCAGACCATAGTTGACGGCCTCTTGGACTTTGGGAATTAGTTCTGCTTCTTTCTGTTCCCTTGTCTTCTCCTTCACATACAGTATGATAGAAATGCTTGAAACCATTATCAGGCAAATTTTCACAATAATGCACTATATGAAATCACAGAAACGACCCACAGCAGAAAAAACTAGAGAAACATTCCCAAACACTACCTGTTCAGGCTGTTTCTCCAGGGTCTCTGGCTTTGGTGCAGAGTCTTCCACCTCTTCATCGTAAACCCTCTAATGAATAAAAAAAACTACATCAGATATCACAATAAACAGTGTTTGTTCGTGTTTACACCCTTATTTTCTCTTGAAATTTATCAAATATCACAATCTTCTCAATATGAGGTGAGAAAAATGCTTTTGTAAAGAATTTACAGTTGGGCCACTTTGAAACTCAAGGGAGGAACTTTGAACAGGAAATCTATAAATATCAAAAGCTGACAAACTATTATCACAGGGCAAGTGTGCTGAGTCAGTGTTGTTTCAGTTTAGAACTTGACCTGCTTTGCATCCACATACAAAATGAATTCTCGGTCACACTTTATATTAGGTGGCCTTAACTACTATATACTTACATCAAAAAATAAGTACAATGTACTTATTGTGGTCATACTGTATTGCAAAACACTTTTGCTGGTATTGAGGTGGGATATGGGTAAGGTTAGGGACAGGTTAAGTGGTATGGGTAGGTTTAAGGTGTAAGGGATGGGTGAACAGTGTAATTATAAATGTAACTAGATGTAACTACATATAGGTATTTTTAAAAATATAAGTACAATGTAAGAACATGTATATACACAATAAGTGCATTGTATCAAATGATTAATTTAAATGTAAGTACAAAGTAGTTAAGGCCACCTAATATAAAGTGAGGCCGAATTCTCATTTAGCTAAAATGATTAAAAAAAATGACATACGTTTTCAATGAACTGTGTGTTGGACAGCATGAGGAAGTCGTTAAACACTGTGTGTAGGCGGCTGTCTGTGGCTTTAGTGTCCTGGATAAGACCGTCCAACTGTTTCTCAATCTCATGTGTCTTGGACAACATCCTCTGAGAGAAGTCTTGCAGGAAAAGAAACAACTGTAGAGATAAAAATAAACATTAAGTCTAAACCATCTGTATAACACAGCGGCAAGTGCATTCAAAATGAATAAGAAACACGAATGCTTTCCACTCGTACCCCTGAATCTGCTGCCAGTGACCAGTTTGTGCTGGATTTCTGCATCTCTTCCAGCGTCCAGGGTCTCTCCCACACTTGCTCAGCCTCCCCATTATGATTACTGGGGCCATTCTCCATAAAATTAGACATGCTGGTTTACTCTGTTGAAGATCACAAGTTTTACTTGAGTATATTACTGATAGAAAGACATTATAACTCAAGATAATATAGATGAGATTATATATCAATAAAATTTGTATAGGAATCATGACTGCCTCTTGTGAAAAAGAAATGTTTAATTGTATTGATTGTGCTGTGTACTTCAAATCTCTAAGTAAAAACTGTACTTTATCACAATATCATTTCAATACAATAAAGGCCACTTAATTATACTTAAAGAGAATATACTTCCAAGATTGTTTAAGTACTTAAGATACTTCAGTACAATTTTAAAAAAGTATACTTTGTAAGTGTCAAATTAAAAGTTGTACATTTCAATCACTGTTTTAATAATCATGCTATAAAAAGTACACTTATTTTGATGTTGACTGTAACATACTAAAGCACTTGTAAAGTACTTGACTGTAATTTTAACTGTAGTGTGCTATTTGATTATAAATTTTCAGTTAATATATTTTAAAAGTACAAAATTTCAACTTCATCATTACAAATGTGTAATTGCCTATATTTACATACATGACACAAAAGTTTAAAATAGAAATGACATTAACATTTATTAAAGTTTACCAAAAGCCTATCAGTACATTCGCCAGTACACTTTAACCATATTTCAAAGACAATAGAAATAATTATGGAATTACATATAAAAATGCACTTAAGTCGTACTTAAATGATTCCAAAAAACACTCTAATCAATTGAATTTTAGTAAATTAAAAAGGAAATACATTTTAATTTAGTTGTAAATACCATGCAGTTAAATATCTGAAAACATTACATTAATTTCGAAGCTAATTATATTCTTTTAAAGTATATTACTTCTCTAATAAGTACTCTTCTTAAAAGTAAGCTAATGTGTACATCTTTTTCACAAGGCTGATCAAAAATGAATGTTAGTTTATTTAAAGCCAGACATTTATATATTTATATCTGACAGTTGCTACTGCTATACATTATATACAATGTAAACAAAACCACGTATTATCATTTGCTAAGGAAACTTTTCAAAGTTAAAACGTTAGAACTACGTGCCAATGAAGCATCAGCATATGCAAAGGCAAAAACCTCGTCCTTCCTCAAATCCTGAACGATTAAAAATATAAGTACATACACCTGAATGCACTTTTGATTCGTTATTATCTGATATTTTACCGTTTTATGCGTTTGTATGCGATTGCTCAACCTGCTGTCATGCAAGGCTAGCTGCTGTGCTAGCAACTTACAGTCTGAATCTCTGCTAATGTCATTTGGACTACTGATTTACCTTATATATGTACTGTGATATAATATCCTCTGTTGTGTTTCCCTTCACCTCAAAATCTCACGAATCCAGCAGTGAGAGAAGTCAAGAGCAGCTTATCGCTGTCACTCGTCTCATCTTCAGTTCAGTATTTTGAGAGGTCGGCCATGTTCCGTCTGCAGAGAATCAGCTGATTCTAGTCACCTGACTGCGGAGTCCCTCTGATCTGAGAACAGCTTCTCGTGCGAGTCAGCGCCGCTGCTGCTCATAAACAGAGCGGATTTAAACTGATCTCAAAGCAGCACTTCCTGACAGCAACTTCTAACGTGTGTGTTGAGGAAAAACATGCGTTTTTTAATGGATTGTCATGAATGAGTGAATGTAAACTCTTGAAAAAAAGGAATAATAAAAGATGCAGTGTGGATGTATTTTGTAAATCAAAAAAGGTCCACATTTTTCATGAGAAAGGCTAAATTTGAATTAATAACATTTTTATTTTCCACAGAAACCCTGCTTGAAATTGCTATAGATGATTGTTAGTTTATTGTCTAGTGATATTCTAGTAGTGAATGTTCATCCACTATCTAATTTTTGCACGAATGAGCAGATGTTGTAAACTACTTGTTGTTCCCATCAGATCTGCTCATAGAACTTCCTCTTTTTGGTTTTAATCTCTTTCATGGTCTTGTGGGTGCTGAACCTCAAGACAAGAGATTGGAGAGCTGATGCTATTGGACAGGATAGGCCAATTTATGTAAGCTATTTTTTTAGGTGCTGTCTTTTAATATGTAAAATACAGATCATTTCTGCAACAGCCTCCTGTTTATAATAAATGCTAAAACTGTGTAGATTGCTCTGGAGGAAATAAATCATTTTAATCAAAAATAAAAAAGGAAACCACCATGAATCCTAGTGACTTGATATAATCTCTTATGCATAACCAGTAGCAACGTGAGACGACTGTGCTGTAAACAGCTGCCCATTTATTCACAAAGACAATTTTTCCAGTCACTGCAAAGCTTATGTGTTTCTGAATTTACTGCTCATGATTTATCCAACATTAATTAGTAGACATTCATGACTTTAAGGCCTGGTTCCACAGACAGGGTTTAGGTTAAACCAGGATTAGGCAATAGTTCAATTAGGACATTTCAGTAGTTTTTATAAACGTGCCTTAGAAAAAAAACATTACTGGTGTGCATCTTGAGACAAAACAAAGGCACTGACATATTTTAAGATCAGTCAGAGCAAGTTTCTTTCAGTTGAAACAGCTCAGACTTACATTTTAGTCTGGGATTAGGTTTAAGCCTTTTCTGTGAAACTGGGGGTAAAAGTAAATAATCAATCTAAAAAAATGTAAATTGTAACAATCTGTTTTAATCTGTTAATCTGCCATTTTCAAAACAAGCAAGGAAGATTCCCTTGTGACCAAGAAAGAAGATAATGTTGCTGCAAAAATGAAAAAATAAAATAAATATAAAAGTAACATTTGTTTGACATGTGGGTAAAGTAAAAGGTCAAAAACAAAGCAAAATGTTGATATTAGGATAATAAAAAGCATGAAATAATTTCTGGCTACAACTTTGTTACTGCATATTGTATTATTATTATTATTATTACTACTCAGAAAATGTAAATTATACAGAATTATGAAACTTCTCTACATTACACATGCACTTTTAAAAATAAATATTCCACAGGGGTGGTTTCATAGTGAAGAACCATTTTGGGTTCCCTAACAAACGTTTCATTGATCAGTTCTTAAAGGAAACTTTGTTATTCTTACATTTGAATTATCTTAAAAATCTTTATCTACTATAAAGGATCTTTTGTGCGATGGAATTGTGTAGATTTTAAAGGTTCTTCATGGAACCACAGATGCCAATAAAGAAGCTTTATTTTTAAGAGTGCAGCAAACTTTGTATATATATCAGAATAGTTTCTTTTTCCAATTTTTAACACAGAAGACACTCTGATAAAACACTTCCTACTACTAGCATAGTACTTCTGGTCCCGTGCGACTGGTGAATCAGACAGCCACACTATTCGGGATTCTGTCTGGAGAAAGATAGTAGTAAGGCAGCTTTTTTCCCTCATTTCGGCTCTTGTTGTCTTTAGCCAGTTCTGCAAGTTTCTTGCGGAAGTTCACCATGGCCTCCTTCACAGGTTTCTCAATGAAGTGTTCATCTGGATACATACCTAGGAACAACTGCAAAAATCATACTTCTCGGTATCTGCCCACTTGAGTTTTTATGTATTCATGTAGGTATGCACTTATTTCAGACCTCATTTTCTTGAAACTGACTGAGGGCCCACACGGCTCCCAGATGCCAGCAGGAGCGTCCTCGATCAGGCAGACTCTCCACTATGTACTTCAAATCCACCTCGCTCTTCTTCGTAGGAGGAGGCTTCCGCATGGTTGGGGGGGAATTTGGGATCCATGAACACCAGTCATACTGGAGTAAAGTATCAGAACACTGATATTAGCCTAGGACTTTTGCTGTTCATTTTACTTAACAACAAAATATTCTGGAAATATTATAGTGTGTTACCTGTCCAAAGTTTACTGCAGCATGTTGTGCAGAAGCAGTGAAGATGACGATAGTTAGATACTCCACCAGCTGCTTCTTGGTTTGTAAACTCTTGGGAAATTCTACAGACAATGATAATGTGTCATCACTATGGGGTTTATTCAGAGGTCAGACACATTTACATTCATGAGAACACACTTAGGCCTGAAATTAAAGGCTTGTAGCCCTAAAATGATTACTAAAACATTTGAGGTTGGTCCACCTGCTGAAAAGTAAATTGAGGAAAGGAACTGGAAATTATTCTTTTAAATATAATCTGTCACCTTGTGCAAATTGTTTAATCCCAGACTTCTTTTTATTATTATATATAAAAACAACCATACCCTTGTGGAAACATGAACTTAACTGTATTGAATGTACAATTGTAATGTATTTCAAATCTTAAAATTATATTTTTAGAATATTGTAGTTGCGGAAAATACATTATTGAAATAAAAGGCCACTTAAGTATAATTATAGTAATGATTATGTTTCTTGACATACTTGTAATAATGTCAAATTAAAAGTATAAAGTACATTTTAAAGTGTTGTTTTAAACAAATTGTTGTTTTAAACATTTTTTGTCGTGCTTTAAAACATACACCAATTTTGATGTGTTGACTAACATACTAAGTCACATATAAAGTAGCTTATTTGATTATAATTTTTACTGTAGTGTTATTCAATATTGCAGTCAAAGTTACTTCTCCATCATGCAACTCCATCATTACAAAATACAAATGTGTAATTACAAATATATTTAAATACATGACATACAAGTTTCAATAGAAATTACATTAAACTATAATTAAGTTTACCATAAATGCTTGTCTGTACATTTGACAGTATACTTTAACCATATTTCAAAAACAACAGAAGTAATTCTGAAATTAATGTTAATATTAATCCTGAAAAGTCTTACTTAAGTGGGTCAAAAAGCTCTCTAAAGATCAGCTAATTGTATTTCATATAAATTGAAACTGTAATACATTTTCATTTAATTGAACTTAACATGCAATTAAGTGTCTGTACCCATTACATTCAGTTCATATTTAAATATATTCTTCCCATAATAATACGTAAGTAGGATGAATGCTACAGTGTACTCCTTTGAGTTATGCAATTTTGAGGTTTGTTTTAGATGTGCAGTATATTTACCACAGTGGTCAAAATCCTGCATTCCAAAGCTACAAACATCTTTCACAAACGCCTGGATCTCTTCGTCTTCCTGCACTGTCTCATCTTTGTCATAGTAGCTGTCCACTACATCTGTCACAAAACTAGGAAGAGATCAAATCAATATCAAATTATTAAATAAAAAAGATAAAATTGCGATTTTTGTCTTTTTAATTCCTTTACAAATTGAATGTCCATGCTTTACTTTGTTACATACCTTGTCACTGCCTCCCAGACGCTGCAGCCATCATCTCTGTAGAAGTAGTAGGGCAGGTCCTCCCGGCTGTCCATGCCTCGTTCTTTTATGGCCTCTGGGAAACACAAGGACCTGTATGTGAAAGTCTTCATGGACTTCTGGACCAGTTCTACGTGGCCACCTCCACCTGTCCCATTAGCCTGTGAGACAAACACAGAAATGCAAACACCCCGCAATAAACAACAAACAATGCTGTATACTTGTAAGACTTTAGTAAAATGTTACAGTATCTGAACAGTTAGTTCTAATTTAAGTTTGTATCACTATGTGTTTGCGCACATCCAATCTGTCAGTCTGTGAATTAGTGGTGGGGATTTTTCAGTGACCTTCTTTTGCATATTAAATCAGTACACCAGTACGTGCATACAAGAGTGAATCATTCAGGAACAAAACAAGTGACTGTTTTTATAAGTGAGTCATTTTGTTAATTCAACTGATTTGTTCAAAAACTGGCTGCAATTGCTTACTCTTTGTTAACTTCTTCTTGCTATGTTATAATGTACACATGCCATTTTTACACAACAACGATTTAACACTAAAGTAGCCATATTCAATATTGTTGTCTTCACAATACATTGGTGTCGTTAATGATAAAGTACACTCAGTGTCAGCACTGAAAAATATACACTAAAGTTTACCACTGGCAGTGCAGTTTTTCAATTTAAACACTAGCTGTTTTGCTATAGGAAGTGGGAATACTTACATAATTTAAAGTCATCATATTGACCAAAGGTAAAAACATAAGCCTTTATTATGCACACTTTTGGGGGTAACGCATTACAAGTAACGTGAGTTATGTAATCAGATTACTTTTTTCAAGTTACTTGTAAAGTATATTACTTTTTAATTTAGAAGGAAATATCTAAGTTACTTTTTCAAATAAGTGACGCCAGTTTCTCAATTTCCAATGTTTTGAATGACAGCTCTCGTGTTGCCATGTTGGAGAGAAATCGTAAGTGCAGAATCGGTGTGTGAGCTGTGTGAACATGATGTTACTGACTAAATGTCAACATGTATTTACTAATCTCACCTGCACAAAAACATTCAGTATTTCTGAAAATGAGTAAAAACAGTCAAATGCAAACTCAGAATATTGTACAAACCTGAAATAATTAAGACACATATTTAATCCCATTTTATTAACCAATGTCTTTGCTACTGACCTTCGATGATCCAATTCAACCTTACAAAGCAAAAATAACACATTTGTGTTTTATTTTTGTTATCTCTGAATAGCATCTCCTGCGTCATATTCTTCATGTACAGACATGAATTTACATTTCCTTCAGCCTGAGGCATATTCATTTCACTTTTGTTGTGAAAGGGCTTTTCCATTTGTAAAAGAAGAACTTTTTTATATTAAAAACAAACAAGCAAGCCCTGCCCACGTAATGCATTCCATAAAACGTAACTAAGTAACGTAATTAGTTACTTTTTTAGGGAGTAATGCAATATTGTAATGCGCTACTTTTAAAAGTAACTTTACCCAACACTTCTTATGCAACAGTACATGTCTCAAAATCACAAACTGCTTGCCTTTTTGTTTAGAATTTACATTTACAAAAATGCAAAAAAGTTAGCAGCCTCAGATGCAGTTTGGCACCATGCCAGCAAATTTGTTGATGCACTAAACGAGAGCAGTTTTGTTATAAATATGAAATTCATAACTTTTTGCCAGCATAGTCTTAAAATAATCTGAGTCATATTTGGTGAAAATCAGACCAACAGTCTAGGAGTTAAAATGAGTTAAAAAAAAAAATGGTGGACATGAAGTTCAGCCAATTATGGTATAATTGGTATCAATGTTCTTTACATGGTCCAGCTAAAACTAATCAAAAGCTATCAGTGTTTTGACCAATGTGGTAAAATTGGGCATCATTCAACTCTGTATGCCGCACCGAAACTTAAGAGACCAGTCTTTTGGGCCAAACTGTTTTGGAGTTATAAGTAATAATAGCCCTTTTTCATATCTCTTACTTTCATTCTTTTTTTTTTTTTTTTTGGCATGGTCTGAAGATGATCTGGTTAAATTTTTATGAAAATTGGACAAGCGATCTAGGAGTAGATTGACAAAGTAGGTTTTTTGGGAAATTCCAAAAAAGTTCATGACGGAAAATGATGTCATAGAGTCGGAGGAAAAAGAATTTTGTTTCAAAACAAAAGTGAAATTTGTGCAGCTGGTGGCATTAGAGGGACTGAGTTAAAGACTCCAAAAGTTCTGCAATTAATGTTCAGACTGTCCTCTATCTTTGGGCCAGATGTCACAACTTTTTACTAAACGGTTCTATCGCCTGCCTTTTAGACTTCTTGAGCGGAAGATAAAAAAAGAGGAAGAAGAAGAACACTAATGATTACAATAGGTGGCTTTGGAGGAAGTAAACTATTAGAGGAAGAGAAAAGCTGACCTTGTCAAAGAGTCCACACTCACAGATGAGCTGCTCACGAGCCTTGGTGTTAATGGCAATGGTGAATCGGATGTGAGGTAACAGCAACTGAAAGAGCAGAGGATGCCTCTTGGAATGTATAATCAACCATACATAAGACATGGACATTATTTAGTCTACGTGAATATCATAGAATCAATTCTATACAAGGAAATTACC
Organism: Tor tambroides; assembly: GCA_021397915.2. NCBI lineage: Eukaryota > Metazoa > Chordata > Actinopteri > Cypriniformes > Cyprinidae > Tor > Tor tambroides. The sequence continues at coordinate 10,155 of JAFVLL020012427.1, read as the reverse complement.
TTAAAAACAGGATGAACGGCAGGCAGCTGTCTGAACATGGCTATGCCAAAGACCTCAGATATCAGATGTGTCCTGAGAAGATGTGTGACTGTCTGGTGTATGTGGAAGTCTGAAGATCTTACCCAGATCTTGGCCAGCAACCAGTCGTACTGATCATCACTCGGGAGGAAGATGGGATTATCCTCTCCTGGTTTCTGACCCAGCTATGTTAATAATATAGAGGTCATTTTCAAAACTCATTCAGCCTGTTTTTATAGAAAAGCATAAATGTCATTGTTCTCAGACTGTGTAAGAGACTTCCCTATTTCTCATATCCCATTCACTTAAATATGCTGTACATAAAACATCCTTGCACGACTTCCTTCATTTGTTCCTTGTTCAAAAACGATCAAATTTCAGAAGCTTGTAATAGCATGGTCACATGGTATACTTAAATGACAGTTTTGTATGCATCTTGATGCTTGACATTTACCATGCAACATGTAATACCCCATCACCCAAGAATTTTACAATTATCAAAAATCCTGAAATAAAATGTATATGGTTTCAACAAAAATAATAAATAGCATAACATTTTTCAACATTGATAATAATAAGAAATGTTTCTTGAGCAGCTCACTATATAAGAATGATTTCTGAAGGATCAGCTAAAAATTCAGCTTTGCCATCATAGAAATAAAGTTCACATTTTAATTTATTAAAATAGAAAACAATCATTATAAATTATAATAATATTTCACAGTATTGCTGTTTTTACTATATTTTTGCAAATAAATGCAGCCTTGGTGAGCATAAGAGACTTCTTTAAAAAAAATGTAAACATCTTATTGACCCAGAAATTTTGAATGGTATATATATTTTTATTTATTCATTTATCTTGGAATATTATCAAATGCGTTTTCTATTATCAACATGTAGTATTTTAGCAAAACAAAGTATACCTACTGATGAAAAGTTAAGCAATTTTTTTAATCAAGAGTGTAAGGTATAGTATTGTGTTCACTGTTTTTCTTCACCAAGTTTTTCATATAAAAAATATATCTAAAGTGTTTTTCAATAAAACATTTGTTGTCACCTTTATGTTAAATTGCTTGTATTCTCAGTTTTAAATTGCTTTTGCCAAAGCATCTACTAAACTACAACTTTTTTTTTATTCACAAATTTTTCTAATTTCGCAAGATAGTGTGAGGAAAGAAATGGAGAAGCAGAAATGGTCTTATCACACTGTATCTGGTATCAATGTTTCCAGCACGTGTGCTTGTTTTGTGTTTATTTCAGATACCTGGATGGCAATTGGCATGATTTTGTTCTGACTGTTCTTATAGAGCAGACAGATGGGTGCAGCCAAGTACTGAAGGGTGCATGGGTCTGTGGCATTGGGAGTAACACCATCTAATAGCTCATAGTCAGCGATAAAGATGTTTCCTTCCTGAAAGACAAGATGTCACATTTGTACTAAAACCATGCAGAATGTCCCATGCCGAACTGACACACATGAAAATGTGTTGCAAGCGAATCACACTGCACATGCCAATATACTCATTGCTTGTGTGTTACATACCTTGAGCTCTTCTTCCAGCGTGAGACCCCTCTCCAGACTGTCCTCAACAATCTTTTGTGTGACTGGAAACTTGTCAGGAATTTCTGTGCATTTCCTGATGACCACTGGATTACAGCCGTTCAAGAACTGGTATCCGAACATGAAGTCTTCCTTCCAGTGCTCCATCACATACTCTGGGCAAAGGACACAAGCAGTCATTTTAACATTAATTACACACATTCATTCGTATTCATACAACAAATTTTGAAGCAGCTGTGTGCTTTAAAAATGTAAATAACTCAGAACAACGTGGTATGTTTTTTTTTGTAATTAAAAAGAGTGCAGTGTAAAACCTAACATTAAACTAAATAAACTAGGTACATTTTACAGACATATGAGTCAACAAAATGCAATCCTGCATACTCCAAGCAGGTAATTTATGTATTATAACAGATGAGAGTGTTTGTGAGATGAGTGTGTAATGTGCAGTTCTTCAATGTTGTTAAAGATATTGTAAAGGTTATATATGCTGGCTGTTCAAACCTGATATTGTATTCTTAATTCTCACGAATATACGCTCAAAGTCTGCAAAATCTCCCCATGAGGACTGGAACATGTGCATGAACTGGTTTACATAGAGATTTTCAATCCTGAGGAATAAAACACAGTCATTTAAACAATCATACAAATGCCTATAATCTGTTATATTGAATCAAATATAAAATCATAAATAAAAAGAGAGAGATTTACTTGGATAGTCTACCCTTGTGAAAAAGAAGTTTGAGCATACTTTTTAAAAACAGTATTTCATAAAGAAATAATACACTTCAAAAGAATATATTCAATGTATTAAATGTAATATGTTTGGACAGTTAATTGCATTTTATTAGCAAATAAATGAAATATTAAAATAAATATTAAATGCAAGAACTCAAAAGTGTTTTTGTACCCATTTAAGCAGGATTTAAGTACATCTTTATATATAATTTTCTTTGAAATGGCTGATGGACTGCAATGGTAAACATAATCCAATTTAATGCAATTTTTAATTAATATATTAATTAATATTTTAGATTAGTTCATTATATTATTATATTATATTATCTGCAAATCTAGTTTTTAAAAATAAATAAATAAATAAAAATGAAGTATAAGAACTAAGTACTTGTTTTTCACAGTGGCAATCCAGGCTTTCTCACAGTCTTTTCCCACAAACTAACCCTAACCCCTGGACCTCATGCATTCAAAATGAGTTGTTGTTGTTGTTGTTGTTGTTGTTGTTGTGATAATCTAACTTGCACTGTGCCTGCAGATATGAGTGGTAAACACATGTATGCATTCCACTGAGAACGACACTTCTCAAAACTATTTATATCAATAACACAATCTACCGAATCTGCAATTTCCCCCTTTTAACAGTCACATTTTTACACGAGCACAGCCCATCACAGTTCTTTGAAGTCTGTGCAAATGTACAATACCACAAAGACAATGCATGTTTGTATTCAGACCTCGTTGATACATGCAAAATACAAACAGATTCTGAAAAAAACATGCAAATGCGCATAAAAACAAACAGACGGTCACTTTATGGAAGTAACAGCTGTCTGACAGCACAGAGCAGTAAAAACGGTATTCAAGAATGAAATATGCATAGTCATCAAACATAAAGAATCTTACGCTTTGCTGTAGTTGAGCACAAAGTCCACTCCTTTCTCGCTGTCAAACTGAATGTCTCGTGGAAGCTCACTATGGGCTTTGGCATCTATGCTCATAGGGAAGCCAGGGTGCCATTCCTTCCATCTTCAACATCAAGCACAGCATCATGTTTTAAAATTCACTCTATTATATCAGCACCAAATCATATATTATCATTATTATGCAATAAATGAAAGGTTCCACATTTAAAAACAGGATTTCCTGGGCAGTATGGTCAGACATGTGGTAGTGGTGGTATTATTGGCAAAGGGCCCAGATTCAGTGCCATGAGTTATTAGTCAAATGCAGATTCCTGTTCCTATAATTAGTGTTCCCTAAAGGATAATTCACTCAAAAAAAATAAATAAATAAATAAATAAATAATCTGTCATTGTGAACCTTACTGGCAGTTCATATTGTGGAACCAACAAGAGGTTGAGTAAATGATGAGAGAAATTTTATTTTTGGGTTAAGGACTGAATTCAGATTAGCTCAAAGCTTGATAAATGTCTTTTAAACCCTCCTTTTAAAGGCACAGTTCATTCAAAAATAAAACTTCTGTCATCATTTATACACCCTCATGGCGTTCTTCAAAATATCTAAATAGGCTTATCTAAATAATTATGTAAAATATTTACTTTTTTGTGTTCTGTAGAGGAACAAAATTCATACGGGTTTGGAATGACATGAGGGTGAGTAAATGATGACAGAAGTTTCATTTGTGGGTGAACTCTGTGTAACCCCACTTGTCATTCTGAAAAAGTGTAGTATCATTTTTACGCCGGGTTTACGGTCTATAAAATCGTGGAACTGGTTTAGCAACAACCAATCATAAACTGTACAGCGCTTGCCTCATTAAATATTCATGAGCTTTGCAGAAACAGAAACTTTGACGCGCTGTATTTTGTTTCAGAGCTTGAGGGAGAATCAAAACGTCGAACAATGACGGAAAAAAAACGTTAATTGTTGCAATAAGAGCGATTTTTTTCTTACAGTTATGGTCAGAACAGTCTATTCAGGAAAACTGTGCAATACATCCAAACACGGACAGTTACACTGATCCGAGATCAAGTAACCCGGGATTTACAAAGGTACAATATTAAACCTGAATGCACATAATTGTTTCCTAAACTAGGGTAAAAAGTAAGCATCATTAAAGTATAACTGCCTATGAGAATGGAATTTAAAAAAAAAAAAAAAGGTCTGTTATGATGAAATAATAGACCTGACCAAAAGTGCATTTAGAGGAAAGAACCTTTCCTAGAGAACAAATTTGTTACAGTGGTTAACCTCTTTCTGAAAGTTGCATCAAACCTGTATGTCTTCTGTCTCTGTTCTAGCTCTTTGCGCCTGTGCTGTTTCGCCACTCCAGTCTTTTCGTGCTGTGGCAATCGAGCTGAAACACAGCAAGCATTGAAACCTTATTTTAAGGTAAAGTTTAGGCCTTTATTACGGGAAGAAATGTACAAGCCAATCAGAACATACCCTTTCCATCTCTGAGGATCACCTCTTTGTCATCGACTAACCAGCGAAAGCAGGGGAACTCAATGTAATCTCCATAGGGCGTCTTCACTGTGATGTATTTGCAGTACCAGTCATCCTGCATCCAGTATTTCTTCTTTTCAATTTTCACCAGCTGGATTTCACCCAGGTCCTCTCCCACACTGATGTCATACGAGTCCACCTTAAATTACACCTTATGTTAGATTTGAATGCATTGACTCAAAAAAGACACACATAGTTGTCTTCCTGTAAATGATCATTGATTTTATCTTTCTCTTATCTTTTGTCTGACACTTAGTGATTAGTCTTCCTTAGAGAGACACTGCATGACTACTTCAAAGATACTGAACAAGGACTGTGGTTTGATTTAAATGATTAAAGAGATTGTCATTTATAAGTGCGCCACTAAAGAAAAATGGTGGTGAAATAATTTTCACTCAGGAAATTACTATTTCACAAATAAAAGAATTGGCAAGTCACACATTGAATTAAACAGGAGTTTTTGAAGTAGAAACACTGAAATGGTATTTTCTTGAAAAAGAATATCTTTTTTTCTGACAACTTCATCAAAAATCATTTTTTACATGTGTCATCAAGACATATAACTCATAAGTCAGCCTGTGTTTTGAGTCAAATTAATCAACAGCCACAAAAGAAAGAATGCCAAAGCATTAAAAAAGAGGGAAAAAGTTTACAATTTTAATTCACAAAGAATAAGGCCATTCATTTATGCGATATAATTCAATTATTATTTGCACAATATAATTCGCCATGAATCAAACTCTTCAAAAGGAGCTCAAAGGTCTAATACACATATAGTTGCATTCATAGGCAAAGACTGTCAGTATCTTACCGCTCCTCTCTCAAAGTCATTATAGAGGGGTTTATCCAGGAGGGTTCTCTCACTGCAACTCTCAGATCCCACCAGGGTCATATAAATGTAGTCATCTGTTCCAGCAAACCACTGAGTGCCTGTGGCGACAGTCACTGTATAGTTGGGCATTTTCGTCAAGCTGGAGATCAGCTCTGCAACTGAGCTCAAATGGACCTTTCAAGAGTCGCACGTCGACTGCATTTCCTCTTCTCTCTCCCCCTCTCCCATTCTGTCTCTAACTGACTCGCTCAAGCCACAAACTTCACACGTACTACACGGAAATTTATAGATGTGCTCTTGATTAGCATTGTGGTAGGCTTTAACCTAGTTGGTTGTTTCAAGAAGTGTGTGAATGGCATTATGTAGTTTATTTATGAATTTGATTGACTGTATGTCAGTATATATTACAGTAAGTCACTCTCTACACTTCACAATACAGGAACCAGTTTTTAAGATGCTCTGCCTGGCTTGCTTATCAGATATTTTGGTTCTCATTTATCTTTAAGGCTTGTCAAGTGTTTTACTTAGAGTGAGCAGTTGCTTCATGCTTATTTTTGAATATGAGCTGGTCTCGATAGTTTGCAAGGTTTTGTGGTATGTGCCTTGTGGTGTAGCAGCTCACATTCTGCTGATGAATACAACCAAATTTGCAAAAAAAATGTATGTACATATATCTCTCTCTCTCTCTCTCTATCTATCTCTCTCTCTCTCTCTCTCTCTCTATATATATCTTGAAGCATCTTGGAGACGTTGCCACAGTTGTTTTGGATTTAGTCCCTCAGTTTGTTGTTTCTTCATGTCATTCCAGACAGACTGGATGATGATCAGATCAGATCTCTGTGTGGAGCACTGGCTGTTTCAGACTCCTTGTGCAAACAAAAATCTCACTGGATTATTACAATTAATGGCAAAATGAAAGTTTGGAAATGTAAACTGATATTTCCTACTGACACAATACAGAAAAAGACAGAAAAAACTGAACTAAAACCATTTTTTTTAGCTGGTGAAAATACTAGGGTTCTAATAATTTTGGCCACCACTGTATATATAGTATATATATATATATAATACAATGCAGTATTGTTAAAATTTACAGTATAAATATAATTACAATAAAAACAACTTTTTTCTATTTTAATATATTTTAAAATATAATTTATTACTGTGATGCAAAGATGAATTCAGCAGCCATTACTCCAGTCTTCAGTGTCACATGATTCTAATATGCTGTCTAATTGCTGCTCAACAAACATTTATTATCAATGTTGAAAACAGTTGCACTGCTTTTGTGAAAACCGTGATCAATTCTTTCAGTTTTCATTGATAAAGTGTAATTCCTTTAAAAAAAAAAAAAAAAATTATATATATATATATATATATATATATATATATATATATATAATAATAACCCATACTGACCCTAAACCTTCGAATGGTAGTATGAAGTGCTTTAATGGCCCTAGAATAACTATTTTATTTAAAATACAGATGGCCAAAAATCCACACTGGCCAGTGAGCTTTACTTTTTTATGACTTGCATGGTAACATGATAAGTAAGACATATATAATATGACCAATGTTTTGTTTGTAACATATTTTCCAGTCAAATAAGGCGTTATCAAACAACAGTACCTTACAAACATAGGAGGAAATAAATGCAAATGAATTGCTAGGTGGGAGGTGTTTCATAGTAAATGCATTTCCAAACAAAAATTAGGGAACTTTAGGGAAATCCCACTGGATGACAAATGGTGTAAAATGGGATCATGCAAATACTTACTGGCAATTCATTTTTTAAGTACATGAAAGCAATCAAGATAAACTCTAGCACAAGAAAAAAAAGCCTTTATTTTTACTCCCAAAGATATTGGTTTAACATTTACATTTATTTAATGATCATCCAAGCATACATACAAATTAATAATCACATGTACAAAACAGACATCCTCATTGTTAATTTGTTCAATGCCTATTAACCATTTCAATCTGACATAATATCCATTCATTATGCCAATATAACACAAATAAATAAAGGCGATTTATCCAAAGCAGCAAGAAGAACTTTCTCCACAGTTCTCAAGAATCAGCAAAAATAAGTTTAAGACAAACCTCCCATTCTAGTGATTTAGCTCGATGGCATTTAGTGCAAATAAAATTGAAATGTGATATGTGAATCATGACCTTCACTACTCATGTATTCACTCAGTAATAAAACTGTATCAGTCGCTGTTGAATGTACTCATATGCACATAAATGTTCCCCTTCGTCTTTGGAAACACATGCAGCTAAACGAACAACATGTACATGAAAAGCCAAATTTAAAGAGGTTTAAGGACTCGATTCACTGCAACACTGCCACCACATGGCAACAACAAAAAAGCAATTACAACAGGAAGAAAAATGAGGCAACCATTTGAGGGAGCACATTTCCATACAATACAAAACAAAACAAGGCAATAACTCAATTTTATATATATTTTTTAAAAAAATTCATTTTAATTTTAATCTGGCCTGGTCAAATTTTAATTTGACATGCGCTACTCCAATATGAGATTCGACAGAATTATTTGACAACATGTCTTTGACAAATCCTTTGCATATGGAAAGGCAAGTCAGTTTTCTATTTAAGGGACTCATGTAGTTCCCATCACAAATCAACGAACAATACTTTAAGATTCATATACATATCAGCTGTGATATATTCATCATCACACAAATTCTCATTTGATTGCTTTCTTCCAAAAGGGAGATTGTGAATTAACCTGCACTGTAAGGCATCAATCAGATATTAAACTTGAGCCACAGTAACGTCGGCATGCGAACAAGACTGAATACTGCATAGACATTATGTACACTCTCTTCCATTCACTATATTATTGAATTGTAGAGGAAAGTCATCTTTATCACTAAAAGAGACAAATATCAGTCAATAAAACTTGAGGTGACTCATATTTACTGAAACAAAGCTACATATGAATGAAATTTAGCAAAGAAAAATCAACTTCCATATTTGACAAAAAAATGACACCAGTCAGTCATAGTTAAAAGCACTGAGATATACCTACAGGAACTGTCCACATAGGTAAAATCGACTGCGATTTTGTGTTTTGCTTATATGAGTGAAAGATTAAGGCATATTGTTCAATCTGAAATGGGATGGCTTCTTACAGGCAAGTTTCAGACGCAGGTTTCCATGGGATTTCCAGTGACGGTTGTTTCTGATCCACGCATAACGGAAAAGCAAGCTTTTGTCTCTGTATCCATAGTGATTGTTGCTGGGCTGTGCAAAGCCACAGGTTTGCCGTTTGTGTGGGTGTTTTGTAAGAACTGGATTTCAGATGACTGGTCACTGGAATGGCAGACAAGGCTGCTGTGATGTTGCCAGGGGTCGTTTCAACTAGTTTCTTTAAGGCTTAGTCACTGCTTGTTCTAGTTTAGGTGAAGAACTTGCTTCATGAACTCATAAGTGGTGAAGGCAACGGCTTGTGACGGTATACAGCGGATGTAGTTGAGGGACAGGCCACGATACAGTCCTTTTTTGACACCATACTGAGTGTACACATACTTGAGAGTTTTTGTGAGGCTGCTGCTCAAAAAAAATCAAGTAGAAAAAATATTAGTGATCACAGACAAAACTTGTTGGGAATTTGGAGTTTAACATGCAGAGGAGAACTAACTGCTATACATGCTTTGCATCACAGGAATAAATTATGTTTTAAAATACAAAACAGTTATTTTAAATTCTGTCAATAGTATTGTTTTACTGTATTTTTAATCAAATAAATGCAGCCTTGATGAGAAAAAAAAACCTCTTTCAAAAAATATTAATTATTCCAAACTTTTGACATGTAGTTTGTGTGTGTGTGTGTATACACTGTATATTTATAGATACATTTATAGAGGTTATCTGCCATAATATGAAAATAATTATCAGTCAGATTTTAATACTTGTACATCCCTATAGTATTAGCAAAGCAGTACTTTTCTTATAATTTACTTAACATGTTCACCAGTGTAAATCACTGAGGGAACAAAGACTTAAAATCATCCAAATTATATAATACTCACCAACATTTGTCAAAATCAGGCAGTGATGTACCTAACTGCATTCTCCTCCGGGCAACATCTAGTGGATATCTGTGCAGAAACATTAGAAAGAATGTAGTATGTATGTACAGTAAATAAAAATGCATATATGTAGCAAACCTTTTAGTATTTACTTCAGTTTAAAGCTAAATAACGGTTGTACTACAAACAATACCTAATAAACAAGGGATTTTAAAAAAATTAAACATACGATATAGTTTGAGCAATTGCTCCAGCAACTCCACCACACATCAGATTGACGTGAGTCTTCAGCACTAGAACATCAGGGTTGTCAAGAGACGGCTTGCCTAGGAGCTCTGGGAAGTGAGTGAGTCCCAGTGTCTTCAATGTACCGAATGTAAAAAAAGAAAAGCCTGGAACAGAGAGAAAACAGTGGCATGAGGACGTAAGCTAAAGTGAGTAAAGTAAGTGTTTTTCACTTTCACATATTGTA
>JAFVLL020012424.1:0-12472 GCA_021397915.2 Tor tambroides | reverse complement strand
ATCAATTCACTCCAGTGCCTCCAGAGGTGGCGGCTTCCGCTGCAGAACCTCCCGAGGTGGTGACACCCACATTTGAACTCACTGTCTGCCCTGTCACCACCATGGAGGCGGTTTACGAACTCACAGACTGTCCTGTTACGGCCAAGGAGGCCATTCATGAACCCTCAGTCTGCTCTATTGTGGCGATGGAGGCTGCTCAAGAACTCTCTGCCTGCTTTATCACAGTCAAGTGGTCTGCCCATGTCTCTGCTCCGCCATGGCTTCCTGCTCTGCCAGCACCACCCTGCCGTCCTGCTCTGCCTGCTCCGCCATGGCTCCATGCTCCTCTGGATCTGACCTGGCGGACTTCTGCTCCATTGTTTCACTGTCTGCCTCTGATCCATGGCCCAGGACCTCCATTGTTTCACTGTCTGCCACTGCTTCATGGTCCTGGCCCACCTTTGCTCCACAGTCTAAACCTGCCTTTGCTCCCGGGTCCAGGTCCACCACTGCTCCATGACCCATTGTCTTACCCATTGTTCCACGGTCCATGTCATGATCCAGGTTCTGTTCCCCTTCACGGGCCTGGCCCTCCATCCCTCCCCCTGTTCCGCCTTTGTTCTACCACCCTCCTGAACTTGTTGGGTTTTGGTTTTGTTTGGGCGTCTGGAGCCGCCCTTAGAGGGGGGGGGGGTATGTAACATGGGGTTTGGGTTTCATGTTCATTGCTCTCAAGTCTTTTATTTTGTCATAGTCATGGTTCCTGTCTAGTCATGTGGTTCCTTGCCCTCTTGTATTTCTGCCTTGTGTATGTGTCATGTTCTCATTGGTTATTAGGTGTGTTCGACTTGAAGCACGGCTACAGACGGCGGTCAACAAGAGTAGCCGCTTGCAGTCGGGAGCGGAGTTGAAAACGGAGCCGTCAAGCCGGACACTTTCTGCTCCCGTTAAAGTGAAAAGTGAAAGTGACGTGACATACGGCCAAGTATGGTGACCCATACTCGGAATTCGTGCTCAGCCTTTAACCCATCCAAAGTGCACACACACAGCAGTGAACACACACACGTGAACACACACCCGGAGCAGTGATGCTCATGCAGTGTTTGCATACTCTATCACAGATGAAGTAAATAAAATCCAATATTTGTCAAATACACAGACGTTTCAGAAACATTATCATGAGCAACTTTTTATATAACTTACTGCTTAATACAGTGTCATCTGTTCAAGAATAAAGTTCAACATAATCATAAACTATTTAAATACTAATAAAGTGGGGGTACATATGGTTTTATCAGTGTTTTTTTAATAAACATGACTCAATATAACATTGCGACTACAGTAAAAAAGCTTTTACTGTTCTAAAAACACAGATTTGTGAGCATTATTGGAATTGAAAAGGTTAGAATAAACCTGAAACACACGTGATCGTTGTCATGTGGTGAGTTTGGCCAATCGTGAAACAGCTTTGTCATCATCAAAGCTCCTGCAGTTGCTCTGAAGAAACTGCGCCGGCTGATCTCGAAATGCTCTCGCGCCACATTGATGCCACACTTGACAGTGACATGGCGTCAGCACCGTCTTAAGTCGGACAAAATTTCTAACCAGCATGCACTGCTTCATGTCAGAATTTGATCGATCTGCGCAGCACTGCGTTAAGTCGAACGCACCCTTTGTCTTGTCATGTGATTATCAGTTCTGTTTGCTCATTGGTTGCTTTAGTCATATGCCTTGTTTCCCATTGGTTGGTTTGTGTCATGTGACCCTGATTGTTTGGTATATATAGCCCTCTTGTAGCCTTTGTCTATTGTCGTGTATTGATGTTGTAATCTGTTGTCGGTGAGTCTAGTTTGTTCATGCCAAGTCAAGGCTGTTCAAGTCAAGTCTTTGTTAGTCTTTTGGATTTCATTTTGTATAATAAAGCTGTACTTGGGTTCATCACTACGCTCGCCTCAGTGGACTATCATTACACAGACACAGTATGTCAGAAGTCTGAAATCGTTCATTGGGGACTTCAGTAGAAATTCAGTAGAAGGGTTCATTTGGACCAGTTGGGCTAATTAGTACATCTATTTTAGATAAACCCACTCTTAATTGGCATGTAAAAACAAAATAGACTGGTTGGTCACTTTACATGTCTGTTTTCTGTTTTAAGAATGCAGAGGAATAAAGAGAGCAAAGGGTTTTCTATTTGAAACAGCATTTTAAAAAATGTGAGAAATATAAAATACTAGAGAAGCAATTGAAAATTGGATGGAGTATGTCAGAAGTCTGAACTCGTTCATTAGGGATTTCAGTAGCAGTTCAGTAGAAGGGTTCATTTGGACCAATTGGGCTAATTAAGAAAGCTCTTGTTAGTCTTCACAGACAGCTGCACCTCTGCAGGCTATACACGCTGACCTGAGCACTGCACTGGTAATGAAGCATGAACTTTCTGTACACACACATTTGTATATTGACATGTGCACGCACAAACTCATTCATGTTGTAGATAATCATTCTTGTACACTAAGATGACTTTCACCGTCAAGCTACACAGCACTTTACCATGCATGCAAAATCACAAAGGCAGTCAGAATACAAAGACAGAAATTTGAATAATATAAAGGTTTTTACACCTGTGGCATAAATATATATTTATTTGAAAGATATATTTGAATAATTAACAGCCAGTATTTTTGTTCAAATAAAAAGAAAAATGTTTTGGTTCCCGTTGATTTGTTTGGTTATCAAATATCCATTGGATATCAAATATCCTTTTCAGCAGAAAAAAATGCATATAAGTTTGGAACAACATGAGGGTGAGTAAATGATGACAGAATTTTCATTTTTGGATAAACTATGCCTTTAACATGCACATTTCAGCTGACATGGGTGATATACTGTACATGCTAATGCAATCACAGAAAGATATAAAGAGATCAATTGAAAAAGAAAAGCAGGATGTGAATCAATTTTAAAACATTATATAGATACCCATATAACAACATACAGGACTTTCTGAAACCAAAAGATTGAACTGAAGGACGTGTGCATTTAAAGACCCTAGTAAACTAAAGAAAGGGGTCAGGCAGGTGGATACAGCTAAGCACTGGTCTCTAGTCTGTGCACATGATTATTTACATAATCACTGATGGGTCAGACGAAACACATCTGTCTGTCTATGTGTGTGTGTGTGTGTGTGTGTGTGTGTGTGCATGCTAGCGATAGAGAGAGAACGAGAGGGCAATGCATGCAAAGTCACATCTGTGATTCACAGCAGGCTACACTCACTCACAATCACAGTCTCGCAGTAGATTAACAGAGGACTCCTCTTGAAACACACACACTTAACGGAGGACTCAGCTTGAGATAAGAACACCACAGGTCACTGCGTTCTTTCCTCCACCAGTGCTCAACTGAACCCAGAAACCCCAGCGAAGAGAACACACATAAGGTGACGGGGGATCTGGACCTGGGTCACACACACAGAGTCACAAAACAGCTGCTTTTAGACACTGCTGCGGCATGACATTTTACTGTAGACCAGGGGTTCCCAAACTTGTTTGAGATTTGAAATTAATATTTAACAACACATGCATATATTTATGGTTCTCTGATGTTGGTTAATGGTCAAATGATATTCAGGTAAACAGATAAAAGATTTTTTTTTGTTAGTAAATTATTTTCTTTGATTATTTATATATATATATATATATATATATATATATATAGTGATTTTAACAGTGATATGACATTTTATCTCAAATGAAAACATTTCATATTGCCACTGCTAAAACCAAATAACTTTATTATTAGTAGTAGTAGTAGTAGTAGTTTTAACTCTAATTATAAAAATGAATACAAATGTTACTGTTGTAAATTGTAAAATAAAAAATGAATTTTTTAATTATTATAAAAGTCATTTTATTTTACACTACAGGTTACCGATATTTATGTCTTAAATTCTTCACTTTTAAACATTCAAACCCTCAAGATTTTAACATTTCAAATCAAGCTTTAATTTTCTATCAGACTACACTTATTTTAATTAAATCAGAGCCTTTGATTTGATAATTGCACTGAGCTACAGTATATCGTGGTTTCTATTTTATTTTTTGATTAATTGTGCAGTCCCATTTTTTTATTTCAATTTTACCTTTGATTTAATTAATTAATATCTTTTCATCGACTCATGAACCCCTGAGTTTTCTTCACAAAATCCCCATTTGGGAAACCCTGCTGTAGACCTACAAGACTAATGCTGCTGTCACACACATTAATGATTTAATACGATTTCATGAGTTCACATCCACCTAATCCTTAAAAAGTCATAGAAGTAAAGAGATTTAGCTTGTTTTGCGTAAAGGAGGAGCATGAGCGCTAAGCCCCCACCTGAACTAATTAATGGATTAATGTTAGTTAATATAAAATAGAGATATTATAATAGCAGATGGGGCTGAGGTGGTGCAGGGACGCTTTAAGAATTGTCATTAGTGTGACAGGACACTTACTGTCAAACCTAATGAATACTAAGGTTTTTCTTAACTGAAATTTATTTCAGATGCACTCCTGCAGCTCAAGCAGTAGAGCAGGGGAACACGTTGTTTTTAAGTCATTCTCGCGTAGCTTTGGATTTGTGCTCGGGGTCATTGTCTTGCTGGAAAACATGTTCTCCCAAATTGCTGGTGTCTTAGACTGCAGGAGGTTTTCCTCCAGGATTTCCCTGTTGTTCAGAAGCGTTGATTTCGCAAGCCTTCCAGGTCTGCTGTAGGGATCCTCCTCGCAGCATGAAGCTGTCTCCACCATGATTCACAGTAGGGACGGCGTGTTTCTGTTCTGATGTGCAGTGTTTGGCTTGACACCATGCTTACAACAAACAGAATGTTTAAAAGTGATGCACCAAAATGATTTTTTAAATCAAAACCAGCAACAAAACTGAAATTAGGATTTATTTAGCCGGAAACTGAAAACTAATTTTGGGTAATTCACTTTGGGTAACTAGGTAATTGCACTCTGTGTTCTGTTCTGTTCTTGGGTGATAATTCAAACCAGTCTTAGTTTTTCAGCAATGAGTCGAACAAATTGCTACTTTAGCATCTTTTTTTGGTCACGGTGAAGTGCATCCACACTGCTGACACTGCCGTTTTCTTCTTGTAGCTTTTTCACGTTGTGTGCATGAAATAGATGCTGGCAGAGGCTTTCTCTTTACCACTCTCATGTTAATCTGTGACTTGTGAAGCACCTGGACAAGAGTTATTGTACTTTATGCACCATTTCTTCAAACTTAGCCACTGCTGCTTGTAACTCCTTCAGAGTTGGCCTGTTGGAGACTTCCATCACTAGTTTCCTTCTGGCATTGTCAGTCTGTTCTGGTTAAATTTACAACTGTTTCTCTTTCTTAATTACTGACTCAACTGTGACTTGGAAATCTTCTTGTATTCTTATATGCCTTGTGCTTTTTAATTATTTTTCCGCAGTGTTGCTCGGAGTGTTCTTTCCTCTTCACGCTGTACGTAAGTTCTGCAACTGAGCAGACTCGCTATTCAGAACCTTCCAGACAGAGCTGCATTTATGTTATATATGCATTATGTTGTATTTATGTTATGAAATCTCTTGATGTCTCACAGGTGATCTCCATTCAAAAAATTATGTGAATACTAAAAACCAATTTGATATTGACAATGAATATTAATGTGCCGTTCAAGTGGAGTCAGAACCAATGTTCTGAGCTCATCAGTGAGCAGGTAAAGTAATAATGTGTGGGAAACTTTAAACAAGTATCATGCCAAGCTGTGACATTAAAAGGTCATATTTGTTTGAAACTTTGTGGGAAGACTAATCTTTACTATAGATAATATATCTTATTTTATTGATCACAACAATATATCATAATGATATAATTATATTTTCTGTGTGTGTGTGTGTGTACTCTAATTTTGTGTTATGTTTCTGACCTTAAAGTGAATGAATGTCGAAAGAATAAATGCCTGACTTGATCATTATTTATTTGTTATTATTAATTATATTACATTATATTATATTATACCTCCATTCAGGATTATACCTCCATTTAGGATCACAGGGTGGATGATCTATTGCAGAGCTAACACACACACATTCTTACTTCATATTATATTATATTTATTATATTTCAGTTAATTTTTTTCTCAGTTTAACAGTTTTCTTTTCTGTTGATCAGTGGCAAAAAAAACAAAAACAATTTAATCTCCTCTGATTCAGTGCTGTAAAATAACAAAACATTACACAATATACAAGATTTCTTATAGGCGCTGTATCATGGAAAAATCAATATACTTTCATCTGCGAAATAAAAGAGTTTGATGTACTATATACAGTAGACATTCATAATTTTATTTCAGAAGGATGGGAAATATAAAGTGGCTTAGTGAAAAGGCTATTTGCAAGCAGCGCAGCAGAAATAGGAACAAGGTGTTCATCATCTGAAAGCATCGGGTGATTCGGGTGTAGACAGATTTGTTGACTATAATAGGGAAGATCTATTTTCTCATTTTAACACACCGCCACATGCTGTGACGAATGTAAAATTAAATTATGGCTGTTTTTGATGCAAAAAACCTTGACTAACATTATAAGTGGATTTTGGGAGAAAGAATAATATAGTCCCTTTAACATAACATAGCTGCAAATCAAAGATGTGTGTGTGTGCTGTTCTGGGTCAGCCTTCACTGTGTGTATTTTTGGATTCACATTCAGTAGATACTTTCTATCTCAGACTATCTTATATTTGTCAGTTCTACAGTGTGCCATTCTCTCTCTATCTATCTATTTATCTCTCTCTCTCTCTCTCTGTGTGTGTGTGTGTGTGTGTGTGTGTGTTATAGTGGTGTTGTTTCGTGTGTGTGTATGTGTGTTTGCTGGAGGAGAAATCGATGTAGTCTGAGAGAAAGGTCAAATATGTCTCTGCAGTTAATTAGTTACTTCAAACACCCGCTACAAACCTACCAACCCCTCTGTCTCTCACTCATTTTCTTGTTTTATGTATATAAGATGATTCTCTCTTTATCGCTCATTACTGGGGATGTCAACTTCAGCAGATGAGAGTAAGGCACACTCTCACGCTCAACATGTATTTTTACCACATGTGCCATGTCAGATTGAAGCGAACCATCTGTGACAACTGACCAGATTGTAAATAAAACCAAATGCTACACTGGCAAAGTGTACGCCTGGAGCTATATAGTGTATGTACATTAAAATGATAGCAACAGCCAGTGTAAAGGTTCACACAGCTCTCCTAGCTGTTTGGATGGAAAACACTAATATATTGGACAAAGTTTGTCCCATATGGATTTAATACAGAATCCAACTCTAGTCCGGAATGATTTCTTATTAGAGGGGAAGGTTGGCGGCTCTACTTATTATAAGCATTTCCAAGTTCATCTGTGATCTAGTCTTCCTACATTACGTCTTTATAGTCTCTTTCTTTCTGCTGTATGTCAGTCCTGTTACACAGTATTTCATCATTTAGCTCTATTTCTGCTATATGAACCCAATATCGCCCGTGTGTCCGCAGTAAATCACAGGTGTTTAAGGATATTCTTTTGATTCTCCCAGGAGTGATTTTGGTTAAATTGGTTCAGTGAATCAGAGGATACTGGCCAATGTCTTCTGAGAGACACAGGACAGAGCTAGATAAAGAGAAACCTAATCTATCATTAAACATCTGCTGTAGGAGAGATTTGAGAAACCCTCTGACCACTCACACTATTGCTTTTCAATTATACTGGACTTTCTATAGACTTTTATTGTTTTATATCGAGCTGATGAAAATTCTATTCCCTGACCTTACACCCAATCCTCACACAAACCTTTTTGTACTTTTAGATGTTCATTAAGTTGTTGTTTAGTATGTTTATTAAGCCATTTTATTACAATTTATGTTAGTTTTCTGCTCAATACAGTGCAAATAATTTCTGGTTTTACTATCTTTGTGAGGACAATATAGGTCTCCACAAAAAAAACAAAAAAAAAAACTATATAATAATGATAATAATAATAATAATAATAATTTTATCTTTGAGCACATCCCCATGTTGAGGTTTTGACAATTTTAGCTTTAGTCTCCAAAGTATAGCTATGTAAAAACACAGGAGTCTTTCTCATGTAAACACAATTCTGTTGCATCGTTTGAAGATTTTTCACTCTTTTTCACATACATCCGCATCAAGAGCCTCTCTCCTGCAGAGCTGGAGGATCTTGTGTAAGTGCTTTATGGATGTGTGTTAACAGGCCATGTTTCCTCCACCTGTTACATCACAGCTGGGATTTTAATCAACTCGCCGTATTCACATGCTCCATAAAAACATCTGTGACCCAGCCAGCTTTAAGATCACATTTCTAGAATACCCTCAGAGCTTCAGATGTGTTTGGGTTTCAGGTTAGAGAAGATTTGATGTTAAATGTAATGACAGTTTATAGGATTTATGGGCTAAAGCTACTTTAAGTGATTTCTGTACTCTAAATAGCATTGGTTGCGAACCGATTTATGTTTATATTTGTATCCAAAGCATTCAACGTTGTTTTGAACATATACACTTTATCAGTTATTGCATTTCCTGGGAATTGAACACATGAAGTTGGCATTGCTACAGTAGCTACAAATTTTCAGTTTGGCCATTAAAACAAGATCTGCTTTCATATATGGAATTGAAACTGTATATGGAAATGCATATGAACTGTTAACCTCATATGTACGTCTTGAAAGCTACATCAGTCACTTTTCATCTGCCAAACACATAAATGTTTGTTTCGTATCCCTTGGTAATTCCAGGTTATTCTGATTCATATTTCACACTGTTCATACTTCATTCTGGTTCACAGTTAATCCTGAATAGTAAATGCAAGGTTAACATTCTAATTTGCATAGACTGGACAAATACAGCCTGTGACAAGCCTGTTTTAATACCCGTCAATTTAACAATCTATAGAAATTGAACAAATTAGATCCACTGGTTGTTTAAATCTTCTCATACTACAATAATAATTATAAAAGCGTGTTTTGATCACTTCAATAAATGTACAATTAATGCATTTTTAGCTGTGAACACATTAATATTTAATAAGGAAAGCATTGAGGCAGTATATGACTGGTATTCTGTTGCTGCGCATTCACTGTTGTATTTTAGCACCGCATTGTTTCACACTATATAACTTTATCGCCACAATAAAGGGTTAACCTAGGGTAAAAACATCTCAGGTTACGTATGTAACCATGGTTCCCTGAGAGTAGGGAACGAGACACTGCGTCCTCTAGGGGTCGCTATGGGGAACAGCGTCAGCGTGACCGGTGTCTGAAGCATACATCTAAACACGACAATAACACTGGCCGGCGACAGCCTATGACGTCACTACCCGGCGCGACCACAGTATAAAAGGGCGCCGGGAGAACACGTCATCCGCTTCTTCGTCTGAAGTTTGCGTCCGAAGCATGGCCCAAGGCCTAGAGGACGCAGTGTCTTGTTCCCTACTCTCAGGGAGCCATGGTTACATACGTAACCTGAGACATTCCCTTTCGAGGGAACTTCGAACTGCGTCCTCTAGGGGTCGCTATGGGGAACGATATACCCACGCTGCCATGCTGAGGGGAGTGCATGCCGAGCACAAAGGCGAGCACTAAGTACCAACTCTACCAAAGCTTTAGGGAGTTGCCCCTGGGACGGTTCGACGGCTGTCAGTGACATTATCCCCTTCGGCCAAAGGCCTGAGCTGCACACCCTAAAACTTACCTGATAAGGGCCGGGACTCCCGGACCCAGGGTAGAGCTCAAAGGCTTGGAGTCAGAAGAAGAGACTCCTTTAAGGGGATACGACCAAGCACCTAGGACAGTAACTAAGTCTTGGCCTGTCACCCAGGGGCTACTGCTTGCTCTGCAAGAGCTCGCTGAAGGAACTGTCTCAACAGATCCTTGGTAGCAACACCCTGTTCAAGTAGTATCACTGGGGATACATATTTAGTGAAGATGAAGAAGAGGATGACGTGTTCTCCCGGCGCCCTTTTATACTGTGGTCGCGCCGGGTAGTGACGTCATAGGCTGTCGCCGGCCAATGTTATTGTCGTGTTTAGATGTATGCTTCAGACACCGGTCACGCTGACGCTGTTCCCCATAGCGACCCCTAGAGGATGCAGTTCGAAGTTCCCTCGAAAGGGAACTAGCTTTTATCTGGGATGAAAGCCCTAGAGACCAGTGTGATTTATCAGGGTAACATTTTCAGTTGTATCTTATAACATAATACCTTAAAATGTCAGGTGGTAGGGACATTTTCCCCCTGATACTCCAGAATCAAACAGAATATAATATGTGCTAGTCCTGATAAAGATGGCATGCAGTCATGATGTGATTGGTTTTAGCCAACACTTCTCAGAGATTTGCAGATGTTGGCATCCTGTTCTCCTGTCTGTCTTCAGCCACCCGTTATACACACTCAGCAAAGCCTCAGGCATGTGTGCTCTGACCTGTGTGTGTGTGTGCATGTTTTCTGTGATTATTACTATGCATGAGGGGTTGGACCGCAAGTCATATTTATTCAAAAGCAAAGTCATTTTTCCCACCGTTGACCACGTGACAGTGAAACGGTGAGAGCTGTTTTTCCTGTACATGAGCGAATGATGAAAAATACAGTGAAGAAAAAGAGAGAGAGAGGCTAAGGCATTCCCTACTAAACTATCCTCTTTAGACAGGCATGAAATCAGAAGATTAGTATTTTTCACACTGTGTTCTTTTCTGTAATTCTGTAAATGAATATAATTTTATTTTCTCTCTGAAACCCTCTCGGTTAGTCATTCTTTTTAAACTCCTAAAAGCGGGGCTCGTTCTCTCTGCAGATAAAAACTTAAAGCCAGTTTAATTGCCTTAAAACAAAACAGCTACTCTTGTCAACCGCTTCACATAGTCATCCTAATTTACATAGCTATTCGAACACTGTTGTCCCCCAAAGGCTTGTTAAAGCATCCTGAAAGATAAATGATCACAGCCTTTCAAAAAGGGAACTCCTTTTAATTTTTACAAATAATTTCTGGCCTTTAATGCTCCGCATTTCAAAAGGAAGTGGATCAGAAATGGACCGACGAAGCAATTGGCTCCTGGGCGTTTAACGAGAGGGCAAAGGTGGCACTAACTTTCGCGTTTTCCCTTAATTGCTTGTCTTTCATTATGTCCCCTTGACACTCGCTTTGCATCTAATTAAAATATCCGATGAATATTCATGGCAGGGCGGGGTTGCTTCATTGTTTGGGTGCGTAGGATTAGAACAAGAGTGACTGTGGAAAAGAGCAGCGTCTGAGCAAGTGTGTCTCTTTCCCACAGCGGCCAGCTCTTCAGTCGGAGAGCAGGCTTTGATTGACAGCTGACTGTGGATAAGCTCCAAACGGTTCACCCTGCAGACCTGCCCGCTAAAGGAGTTCTCAGGTGAACACTGAAAACTGCAGGTTGAAGGGCCCACAGGGAGGAACAGATGGTCCTTTCTACATTAATTCCAATCACTAGAGCAGTATATTGATCACAGAATGAGATACTGTAGGATGAATCGATGTAGGGACAGTTCTTGGGAATTACTAATATCCTGGAGAATGAGGGAACCGAATGAGTGAAAAAAAATCCATAAGAGAATGAGTTTGTTTATGGGTAAGTGAATGAATACGGTCATGATTGAATGAATGAGTGAGTGAGTGATAGAGTGCATGAATTAATTAATAATATATTTATTAAAAAATATTAATGGTTTTATATTTGTTAAATTAATAATTATTACAAAACACTGATAAATACATTAATGTACAGGTATATTTAATTCAGTCAGTGATTAAATTATTTAGACTTATATCCTATTCATTTGTTTCATTTTTTCCTTTGTGACCTTGAAATTCTGAAAGGCTCTATATAAAAATAAATAATAATTATTATTATTTTTAATTAGGGGAATGAGCATGTGAATAGAGGAGCAAGTGAGAAAATGCCTGTGAAATGCATGGATGAATGAATGAATGAACAATTAATACATTCATTAATTATTAAATAATATTTGTTACATAAATAATTATTACAATAAATTCATTTATTCAGTAATTTATTTTTGAATTAAAGTGTAAATAATTCAGCAAGTGATTAAATATCTGTGGAATGCATTAATGTAGAAACATGTAAATGAATATATAAAAATGCATGAATTTATTGTGTATTGATTAAGTGATAAATGAATTAATATTTGGTAAATCATATACACTGTAAAAAAAAAAATTGTTCACTCAACTTAAAATTTTTAGTTATCTTTTTGCTTTGACTCAGTTAAGTTTTATTTACTTAATCTTCTAAGTACTTTCAACTTAAAAAGTTTAGTTGACATGGTAAAATAGTTGACCCAGCTGCTTATTTCAAGTACCCTGGACTTGAAAAGTTAAGTTGAAATAGGTCAACTTACATTTTTAAGTAAGCTGAACTTGCAAAGTTTAGTTGAAATGTGTTAACTTACATTTT
>JAFVLL020012423.1:8596-47699 GCA_021397915.2 Tor tambroides | reverse complement strand
TTTGAAACTGCCGCGAAACGTGCAGTAAGGTACATAATTACGGGGCTGCAGAAATGTATGTAGAGGCACGTATTTCCAATGAGCCTGGGTTGCAACAAACTGTTTGTGTGTAAACTGAGATACAATCTTTTGTGATGAACAAAGGTTAAAGAACAGCATTTATTTGAAAATAATATAATATAATATAAATTATAGCCAGTATAGAAAAGCACAATTTGTGCATCAACTAAAAACCTAAATTCAGTTTCCTTTATAGCCAAACACAACTGATCAACACCAAAGGTCCAGCTGTTTCTACATACAGCAGACAACATGAATCTACCTGAATAAATGTGCTGCTGCGTAGCTGAGCATTCACATCTCTTTAAAGTCTGTGTGGGCTTGAGTTAATGATTCACAAATCCCAAAACATATCCAGACTAATAATACTCTACAGCTGGTTAACCATTTATACACTCCAGACTCATACTGTTAATGCACATTCTTGTTGCTTAATCATTCTTTCTTCCTAGAAATATCTTGATCCATAAAGTACAAAAATAGCCCTTAACTCACAAAACAATGTATATAATGCACAAAGTCACATACTTTCCAGCAGGTCATCATGGCTAAGTAGGCAGCAGTCAGGGAGAGATGGGAAAGATAGGCCTTCAGCGTTTGAGTTTTGGAAAAGCTACAGACCTGAAGGTCATTAGTGCTGCACCAGTCACCTATTAACAGACTCTTACTGATCTTTAACCTCAGTCCAACTCTAGAAAACATACTACAGATGCAAGGACTTCTCGTGCCTCACTATGGATGAATGGTCTGAGATTTTATCATGCCGAGAATTTTGAAAGGACACACAGAAGTTAAAGTTTCTCAAAGCCATTACCTTTGAGCTACGCTGACCTCAGAGCATTCATTGTAGCAAATGTGCAAGTACACAGTGTGTGGGAAAGTGTGTCCTGATCAGTCTTGTGCTTCAGAATGGAAATGACGTGGTTTGTGGCTAAAGTAGAATCAGAACAACAAGTCCAATGTGTGTTTAATCTTTTTAATGTATAAATTCTGGGTACAAAACTTTCAGCAAAATATAACAGTACATTCTCATTCATTTTCTTTAAACGCTATATAATTCTTCTGTTTATACATCTTTTACATTTCTTTAATTATTTCAGAAATAACAGTACTTGAAGTGACCATTTCTGTACACATTAAGATGTAAGGTTAATATTTCAGTATGAATACCTATAACTAAAATTTGAACAGGAAGGCTATGTGCAGCATTTATTTAAGCTATTCATCCCAGCACTTCAAGCTCATGTGCAATGAACTAGAAAGCTCACAGATATCTTGAGGTCTACCTTTATGGTGTCTGAGCAAAACAAAGAAGAAAAAAAAAGGCAAAACAAAATCAGTGATACAATAATGACAATTAATAAAAGGCAAAATACATTAAAAAAAGGCAACTGTATATTTATTAGAAGGGGGGTTTTTTTTGGTTAAAATACGGAGAATCATTAAAAGTCCTCTATTTCGGTCCTCTTTGCCAGTGCTTGGGACTAAATCGAGGACACTTTTACTTGTTTTGAGGTACCATACATTGTTTTTCCCAAAATTAACAATAATATTAAGTATAGTGAAGGATACAGTCTTATCTATTATATACGCCAGACATTATATTAATATATGAGCTATAGACTTGAGAGTTTGTGAACTCTATGGACACATGCAAGCTATACCGAATCATGAAACTAGGAATGTTTAACATTTCTAAACCATTGTGTTTGACAATTGATCGCAGTGCTCTCAAACTTCCAGTCGGTTAAGGTGCGCTAGGTTGACAAATTAATCTATTAAACATGCAATTTCACTGGTTTACAGAAAAAATGTTGTCAAAACAATATTTAACTCTTTAAAAAACCAAAGGTGAACAGGTGTATTTAGTGAAGAGATCAAGCCCAGTCCACTTAAGACGACAACAGGTTAAGAAAAACGTTATAGTCCAGATTGTAACCAGTGAGATGTTTCATGGCTCTGTTTTTCCGTGTTTATCACAGCTTGCAATAAAAAAGGAAGAAAAAAAAAATTGAACAAAACTTCACACTTCCTGGAAGTAGCCTAAAGAGGCACATGGCGAAAACCTCGGACCACGACGCCAGGTTGGATTAAACATTGACACGTTCATAGTCATTAACAAGCACAAATGAAGCCATCCGCCACTGCTAATGACAAGGATGTTTGAGAAAGGTGGGTTGGCATGGTGACAGGTTAATGTATATAAAATGGCTTCTGCTGCCTTTCCACAACTGACGTGTCACATGCCAAATAGGAGGGTTGGCATCCATCATCCTCTTTTTTTCTCCTCCATTATCACATCTCTCTTCATAGTTTGACGCGTTTCCCTCTCTTACGTCCTATTTGGAAGTGTGATTTCCAGATTAAAATCTTTTTAAAAGGTCACCTGAGAAGCTGCTGGAACTCTACAGATGTCACTTTGCACTGTCTCCTTTCTCCTAAAGACAAACCACACACAAAACGAGAATAAAAACACCACTTGATTGCTTAACCTGCGTTGGGAATAGTGCTGTCAAACAATTAATCGCATCCAAAATAAAAGTTTTTGTTTACATAATATGTGTTTGTGTGCTGTGTATATTTATAAAGACACACACATACAGCATATATTTTGAAAATATTTACATGCATTTGTGTATATATATTCATATAAATTATATCATATAAATATATTTAATATATAAACGTAACATTTTTCTTAAATATATACATGCATGTGTGTGTATTTATATATACATAATATATGTGTGTGTACTGTGTATATTTATTATGTAAACAAAAACTTTTATTTTGGATGCGATTAATCGTTTGACAGCACTAATTAGGAAAGAATTTTTTCCACACTAAAGCCACTCACCTGTGACTTTGGGCCTGTGCTACGTTCAGGGGGGTCAGCGGTAGCAGGTGAAGGGGGGACACTACCATTGGGCTCAGTGATCAACAACGTCCGCCTATCCCGAGCCGATTTGGGGTCACACTTTGTCACCCGGAATCTAGAGAAAGAAAGTGAAACGTAACGAGAGCACAAAGCTCAGACCTTAATAATATCCATATTATTCAGTATCAATATTTATCAAATTCTTTTCATACCAATGATTGGGAAGGAAATGGATTTTACATTTTTTAGACAAGACGACCGTACACGATTTGTTTAGCTCCACATAGTTTAACTACCTTAAATTATCAAATTTCATGGGGCTGTAATTTCTCTTGATTGTGTTTTATGACTCAATGAAAATTTATCATCAAAAAATAGTATCTGATGAAATGAATTCATACAACTTATTTAATAATTGAATCAATCCTTTAAAATGTAGGCCTAATCAATTGAAAACAGAGCAACTAATTTAATTTGTTGTTGTAAACAAAACATTGTATTTTTATTTTTGGTTACACTTTATTTCAATAGTCCACTTTTGATATTGTACTAACTATAAGTAACTTTGTGACTACATGTCAATTAAATCTCACTAATTTGCAACTACATGTTAAAAACTCTCAGAATATTAGTAGACTGTTAAGTTAGCAGAATGAGTTGACGTACTTGCAAAGTTACTTGCAAAGAGTCAGTAGAATGTCTGTTGGGTGACCATAAAAATAAAGTGTAAAAAAGCATATATTAAGCAGATATTCTGCTAATACATTAATAACTGGTAGTTCATGTGTAGTTACAAAGCTAAAGTTAGTAGAATGTCAAAAGTAGACTATCAAAATAAGGTGTTACTTTTTTTTTTCTTTTTTTCTTTTTTTTTTTTCATTATTTAAATTTTATTTATGTTTTTGTATGATGCTGCACAACAACTATGCTGCATCATTTAAAATGTGTATGACAAATCTTGGTTGCATTTTATTCCTTGATAATAATAAAATAGATGTATGACGTATAAAATAAAATGTTTACAATACATTGTATTATTTTTGTTGTTTTCATTACTTTGAAACGTACATTTTTCTACACTAAAAATATATATTAGAGTAGTAATGTATTTCGTAGTCAAAATTTTAAGTTAAACCAAAATTTTATGTTGGTGGTTTGTCGTGAAGACCTTTTGCATTTCACAGCAATACAACAGCAAAATGCTTGTAACATGAACTCTCAGAGCAGCTGTGGAGATGAAGTTTATGTGGCGTGTCCTATACAGTGAAACAGCAGACACTATAAAACACCACGAGAGTCACGCATGACTGAGTATGTGTAGTACATGCAGACTTTTTAGCAACACCTCTATTCATCTAGGCTGAATATTTAAAATTACTCAAAAGATTATCATTAATATTGTGGATTTATTTTCAGAGAAATATCAATATTGATATTTAATGCCCAACGCTAACCTCATTGAACAGCTTTGGGCCGAATGCTGTGAGCTAGAGCAAGTCCAGTTCTTTCCCACCAGGCTTGTCTCTTTCGTCTAGATCCGGACTCATACCTCACATGTAATTCATCATATATTAAGTGTTTATGTATGTACCACACACCTGCCCACAGACAGCACTGTGACCTCTCCTACGTGACTGCGTCTGTCCAGTTTCTTGCTGGATGAGCGTCTCATAAGAGGCCATTTTTTCTGGTTGCAGCGGTTGCAGATGTTCTTATGTCCTCCGATCCCTCCGATGGTGTGCAGGTGGTTGCAGGTGTGTTTGGCTGCGCTGGGCGGCAACCCTGGCAGTGCAGGGCTCTCTGGGCTGGAGGGTGTGTTTGGAGAGGTGGGCGTCACAGGGCCACTGTAGGAAATTGAGCAGAAAAATATCAGCTTAACTGCATGAAATACCCAGATGACCTAGTTACATTTGCCAAAATTTGGTATATACAACAGAGAACACTGCACTGGGTTCTGTGGCCCACAATATGTTTGACTTGACCTGCTCTAAGCATACTAATTTGTTAGATAAGCCAAAAATGAAAACTCTGGCATGACATGAGAGTGAGTAATTAATGACAAACAAGTAAGACCTTTGATCAGATTTGGAACACAAATAAAGATATTTTTGATGAAATCCAAGAGTTTTCTGACCCACCATAGACAGCAACTGGCCCAGAAAGGTAGTAAGGACATTGTTAAAACAGTCCATGTGACATCAGAGGTTCAAATTTTTGTGCGCAAATAAAACAAATACAACACCTTTATTCAACATTTTTTCTCTCCCATGTCAAACCTGAGTAAGCAGCATCACAATCAGTAAGTTTGATCAATTCTGTGAATATCTATTTAAGTGAATAGATCAAAACTTGAACACCAACTCACTGAAAACACTGTATATCTGAAAAAACCTTCACCTTTCACAGGTACTATATTTTAGCTGAAATACAGCATAATTGGAGCAGTTACTTTAAGACAGACCAACTCTCTCCCCTGCTGCTTTATCTGTCTTCTCCTCTCTTCTTCTCCCTCTATTTATTTTGTCCTTCCACTCTGCCAACTAAAAAAAATAAATAAAGAGGGAAATGCAGCGGTCTTCTCTTATCTGTCTTCATTACACTGCGGGATGTTGTTCTGCTCTGTGTGCATATGTACGTGTGCCTCACTTGAGAAGCAGAGGAAGAGCAGGACAGAGATACTTCAATTGCCACCTGCGAGAGGGACTACGAGGAACATAAATGAGCAAGAGAGACACATGCAAACACACACTACACAAGAAGTGTATTCAGTGTGTTTTGCAATGGAGCTAAAATGTGAAATCAGTTAGTTTGATCATTTACTGTATAAACACTGAATTAAAAAGGTATTGTCACTTCAAAGCAAGGTTCTGCTGGCTGACATGGTCTCATTAGCCCCTGCTGGTAGATGTCATAACTACACCTTCTAGCTGCCAGTGTTGCATTAACCACAAGTTAACGATTTTTCAGTATCTTGACAGTAGTAAGGCTACTTTTAACAGTGTAGCTTTTTCAGTAGCAAGCTATTTTTCAAGTAGCAGTGTAGTAACACACAAAAAGCTACACATCTATGCTTAGAATATGAATGAAATGCCCAACTGGCAAAAGATTCATTATTTTAAATCAATTCTTTTCAATGAATGCGCTGACATTAAGCAGATACAGCGATAAAAAGCAGAGAACAAAAAGAATGCTGGTCTGGATAAAGTAGCTTTTTCAACACTGCTAGCTACCAAAATCATCTTTCTCCACTTTCAATCTTTTATAAATAGCTAAGTATTCTGATGAAATAAATTTTGCAAGCATGCAAACTGACATATAAATTGCAAACTCCACCCCTCCACTCATAAGCCCCACCCCCAGACTCATCTCCCCATGGTTGCCCTGTGCGCTCAGTAAGTGTCTAGAGAATGGACAGCACAACATCTCCTCTGCAATACACCCAATCACCCTTCATTCTGAGCACCACTCCTAAGTTTCCTCTACATCCCTTGAGTTCCTAGTCTCTCCAGCCGAAGCTCCTTTCGTCACAGCATCTGATTGCTCTAAACCTTTCACCTTCCCTATGCTCTGCTCTTTTCTTCTTTTCAGTCTCTCTATTTTGGTCTCAGTCTTGTGTTCAAGACAGTAGGAATCAAATTCAATCTGCTGCTTATACACTGTTGTTTCAAGCAGAGTGACCTCATTGTTCAACCCAAATCTGTTATTCACATGAATGCTCAGACCAACTGAAAAACATACACCACACACACAATGTCAAAGGAAGACATCTGGGGAAAAGGAAGGATTAAAGGAATTCCCCAAAATGAGAATTCTGTAACAGTTTACTCATATTCCTGTTGTGCTAAACCCATATGACTTTCTTTTTCCATGGATTAAAAAGGGGAGACATTTAGTAGAATATGCTGGTTGAGCTTTTCCATGTAATAACAATGGATGATTCAAGATTGTGATTCAAGCCTCAAGAAGGATTAAAGGGGTCATGATATGAGAAACCAAATTTCCCTTGATCTTTTGACATAGAAGAGGTCTTTGTATGGTTAATACATCCTGCAAGTTTCAAAGTTTGGTTTAAACAGCTCGTTTGCGTCTTTGTACAGATATCAGAAGGATCCCAGTGTAAGTGGATAGTTTATTTTTAAAGGCATCACGGATCGTGTCGGAGGATTTTGTTTTGTAAACGAGGCACAGTGTCATGGAGAGTTCACAAAGAAACATTTGTTGAAAGATGGAGCGGAACTAGATCTGACTGCAGCTGCATCACAAACCGTAAGTAAATGATTTCATAATGCTTTGTCTGGAAATGACTCACAATAGCGAGGAGCCGTTGATAGAGTTTCCTATACAATGACGTTAGCCAATCATAACAGTGGCTGATTCCTGACAAGCCTTAAAGGGATCATCGATGTCCATTTTCCAGCAAGCTGTTTTGTTGCATTTTCCTTTAAATGTTAATGAGCTCTGCTGACCCCGCCCCTCTCTTCCAAGCCGCTCTCTGAGGGACTGTTTACTTTAGCCATATTCATCGTGAAACTTGCTAATTAGCACATATTTGGAAAGGCGATTTGCAAAGATTCATTAAAAACCCTTATACTCACTTCTTCTGTAGGTGAAGCTGGATCACGAAAGATTCGCGCAAACAGACGCATTTAGGCAGATCGGGATCGGCGCATTCCCTTCAAAACGAAAGTAACATTAATCCTCTGCGTCTTCAGCAGCTCAGATGTCGGGAGTAAATGACGACTGCTATATTCATTATTACATCCAACAACGAAACACCTCAATCGCTTAATCTGAGACATCTTGTCTTCCCCTGCACCGGAGTCGACACAATGACAGTCTGTACAGAACTACGTCATTCTGACAGGAATCTCAGAACAGCCTGATTTGAGAAAGGGGATTTTAAAATAGGGATTAAAAAAAAAAAAAAAAACACTGGGTGGATTTTTATCATTATAGGATGGATGTGTACACACACCTCCAACACACATTTATCTCCTTTTTGTTCCACTGCAGAAATAAAAACACACAAGTTTGGAATGACATAAGAGTGAGCAAATGACAGAAGAATTCTTTTAATCTAGTGACTGATGTGTAAGACTGTGAATTGCATAAAATGAATAAAACAGAGTTAAAATATAACATTTCAGGATGAAGAAACATTCACTCGAGTATTTTGAAATGTTACAGGAATAAGGTGTAGTATAGCTGATATATAGTATATGAGCAAGGAGTTCAAAAAAAATGTGAAGATCCATTGAAAAGATTAAAAAGAATCTTAATCTTGAAGTCATAGCATTTTTAGCACCAGATAATTAACTGTCACCTTCTATAAACTGGTGTCATGATGCTGATAACATACAGCACAATAACATTTATATATATCTTAGGTGTGACCAATGCTCCACCCAGACTCATATTCCATGACTTCTCTGTATATGTGGTTTCGAAAGTCTTCCTAGATCTAATTCTGGCTTGCAGCAGTGTCAGTGATTGATGCTTTTGTGCTTCATGGTGATTTCCCCCACGATGTGTCATATGAGACAGACAGAACCACCTTTATGCCTTTAACGCTACTCTGCCCTCTTGTGCTGCTGCCGTTATTTGAGAAGTGACAGCGCCATCTTGTGTGAGGGATGGGGCACTGATTCACAAAACACCTCTTGAGTTTCATAAGCTAACAAAACATTAATGTCTATTGAAACATTCATGTTTGTTTTATAAGTATGCTAATGCGTTTTAAAAATGTCTTTATATAAAGTGAGGAAAAATCTTTATATAATATATATAACGTTTATATCTTTACATAAAGTGAGGATCCAGTAGACCACTAGTGAAAATACCTCTACTTAGCTTTTTGTTCTGAATTCATACTGAATTACCAACATAATAGTGCATTTATATGAATAATGAATTTGTTAGTTTGCCAGTTCAGGACATCAGATTACAGATAGCACAAAAAAAAAAATACAGGAAAGATATAAACAAGGTCTTACCCCTCCGATTCTATACTGTCCTGAACCATGGCTTTGAGTGCATCGGAGTTAGCTGGTGAAAAAAAGAAAGAGTTCATTAAATGACTTCTTAAATTAGCACAGAGAAGAGTCTGCAGCCTCAGATACAGAACCATTAAGCAAACTATAAAGTCTTCAGACTAATGAAAGCAGCTGACTGCCTTCTGATGCAACTACTACTGCAGCACATAGTCACAATTACAGTGGACAGAGGTGTAGTTTCAGGCCACCATTTAGTT
Source organism: Tor tambroides (assembly GCA_021397915.2). Taxonomy (NCBI): domain Eukaryota; kingdom Metazoa; phylum Chordata; class Actinopteri; order Cypriniformes; family Cyprinidae; genus Tor; species Tor tambroides. Next base: position 38,511 of record JAFVLL020012423.1, on the reverse strand, counting down.
TCATTATGGCATCAAGGTAGTTTCAATTTGAAATGCCTTCAAAAAGGCAGCCAACTTTAAAATGTTAATATTTTCACACAGTGGTACAAGAATTGCGCAACCACTGGCAATGAAAGTGACTAGCACTTCACAAAACTTTCAGTTCCTTCCGTTTACACAGAAGAACATCTTATCCATTTTAAGAAGCTGACTGCTACATAACTTCTTATTGAACACATCCACTAGATATACAGAAATACGCCCGTTTCTGAAGCAGTAATGTGTTGGTAGTCATGCACCATGACCAAGCAGTGGACATGATGTTGCAACATGAAAGATGCCACACAAATTTATAAAAGACATAAGAAGCCGTAATATCACTTCCTGTTTACAGCCCGTGTCATACTCATGGGGAAGAAAGGGTTTAAAATGCTGCTGATCAGATGGTGTTACCATGGAGTGACTATGGATGTTTTTATAAACTGGCTCAAACAGACCAAAAGCATAGATCTGCTTTTTTATATCTCTATTTTTCATTTTCAGGTCAGTTTTCCCATTTCAGGTACAACTGTACATCTTGTACACTTTAAACTTGTTAAGATGCAATGTTACGCATAGACTTTACTGATCTACACCATCTACAGGTGCCAACAAGAAATCAAGATGATTTTTGATTAATATTGAGAAAAAGAATTTATTTCTTACTCATCTCTGTTTTTTCATTTTTCAAAACTGATCAAACATTCTGTTCATTTCTAAGAGTAGGTTAGGGACATCACTAGACCCTTTTTTACTAATACACAAGCCCCAGTGAAACGCCGCTGTGCAATCATGTTTTGTGTTTCTATCAGCAGTTTAGAATCAGAACTAGTGACTACATGAATTCGTACTGATCCAATCAGTCAAATGGCTTTGAAAAATCGTCTGAAATATTTTGTGATTCAGTTTAAATTATTCAGACTGCTTACTCACACATTTAATTGTTTGCAGCAGTTTCTCACACTGTGATATTTACAGTACCTACAATCCAAAACTCACAAATGTCTTCTATCGTTCATGTGACAGCGATGAAGCAGCCGCATATTCAATAAAGATGCAAATATGGGACACTTTTTGAAAGGAGGCTAGAAACGCTACTGATGCACTTTAGGTAGATTCTGTGGTCACTCAAAGCAGCTGAATATGTTTGAATAAACCTGGGGACAGTCTGTAACTAATATGAGAACATGTTGTCTGGTGTGACCTCATGATGATTCACTGCTCTGAGGTCAGCTGAGGATTGTTCATGCTCCGTCACAATCAATTCTGCATTACAATCAATGTGACTGACTGGTTACCACACCTCATATTTCCCCTCAGTAAATAAAAAAACCCCACAGACGACATGTCATCAGTTCTGAGAGGCCTTACATCCTGGAGGGTCTTTCAAACTGCTCATATGAATTTGTAGTATAATACGTATATAAACTCTGGATCTTTATCCACACATTCATTCAGCTTACCTTCATTTTTCATGATGTAGTGAACAATTTGGCCCACCGTGTCAGTGTTGCCTTCACTGAAGGTGTCGTTCAGATCTGACAGAGAAAGAAAGAGATGGGTTGTATTAAAAATGGAAGAGCTACTGAATATTGGTCAACTTGTCTTTGTTCTAAAAACAAAATAATTAAGTGAAAATGGAATTGAAAGCGACATCCGTTTTGAAAAACAAACAAAAAATCCCCACAGTGTTTAGAGTTGAAGCAGAATTGAAGCACAAAACATCCAGAAAAGTGTGCAGGTTTAACCTGTTAGCCAGCACCCCCCATTTTGGGCCTCACAGGTGAAAATGACCTACCTAAATTAAAACGGTTAAAGTTCCTGACAACAGTGTGCTATACACACAATTTAGGTATCTTTGGAAAGAAGACACTCTAGGCTTTACTATCCATCATCCAGAGTTGATAATGCTCAAAAAGATAAAAAGTTATAGACACTGACGTGCCTTGAAAAATGTTTTTCCACACTGAATGTTTTTTTATTTCATATACAAATACATGAAATAAGTCCTGGAGCAATCCAGAAAAGTAATGGGTTGAAAGTCACGTGTCTCATGAGTTTATTTCAAATTTGAAGATGATACCATGAAAAATGAGATTCCTGCAATAATTTTTCTGAGAATATTTCTAGTCCCCCCACCCTCCCCTTTTGAGGAAAAACAACCACCAAATATATTGCAGAATTATACAAACTATTTTAGTCATTATAAATACTCCTGCATAGTTTTTCAATTATAAAATAATAGACAGAATTTTAGACACCATATAAGTGATTTATTTGAGCACTAAAAAATACAAAAATAATTATTTGAGTAATAAAAAAGGAAAAAAAAAATAGAAAAAAAATTGCTTTGTATGTAGTACATACTCAAGTATATACTCTGATTGCCAGACATAAACTGATATTGCCACACATGGTCATACAGTCGGTAATCACACGCTGATGTGCCTCCATTCAGATTCTAATCATGATAATAATGGGCTATAGAGTCAATAATAGCCAGTCATTGACAGCATTCGATACCTGTCATACAGCCGGTAATCACACGCTGATGTGCGCAATACAGATGGTAATTGTGTAGATACAGCCACATTCCCCACAACACACACACACACATATATGAAAAATGTTGAAGAAAAAAAAAGAAAGGGTTATTTGTGCAAAAAGGCGATCGCTAAGTTACGCCCCCCTCAGATGACAGCTGCGTCACAGCGTGCGTCACGCGCTGTCACAAGAGAGCGCCAAATTCAAATAAACTATATTCCGGTAATCTGTGACTTTTTTTTTTTTTTTTTTTCAGTGGACGGTGTCATTCTGTTTGTAAAACTGTATGCTACAAAACCGTGTTTTTTTTTTTACCACCAAGACGCTGTTTTTGAGCGTAATTTATTCCATAACGGACACAAACAATAACTCTCCCGAAGAAATGAAACGTAAACAAAGGAATATCCATCCAAATTACAACGTTATTGTTTCGTTGGACTAAAAGTGCTCTATGGGATGTTGTTCTGTGGACCCTTATCTTTCTAACTAAACCGGGATTTCAGCAGTGGATGCGTTTGTGACTCGTTATTACAATGATAATGGTACGTACTGCTTTTTTATTATGGATGTTTTGATGTGTACTGCTTACACAAATTTAGCAAATACATTCCTTATAAGCTTTCAATCGAAAAACAGCGATCTATCGTCGATGCTTGAGGCTTAGACCTTCAGAATGATATATAGTTTGTCAAGATTAACTTTGTCCCGTTTCATTTATTCTATTCCTAAACAATGACATGTGCAAACAAAGAGCGTTCGGTGCGAGATCGCCCTGGTGCGGGTTAACAGGTTTTGTCTCATAGCCTTTGTCTCAAACTGTCGTCACTGTTATTAGTGTTTGCTATTTTATGACACTCAATACGCAGGTGGTATGAAATATTATATTTGCTGACACAGTTGTACTAAAAGGACTTGCTTATGATAGCAGAAAACACTAACATTTACAATACTAACAATAAATACGGTCTGTGTTGACATCCGTGAAAGGTCTCAGAAAGGCATCTGGAGAGGGAAGTTAATTTCTGAAAATCTTCAGCTCAGAGGGGGCCGCTTACAGAAAACACACACCACCCATGTCCTTCCTGAAGCCATGGACCCCTGCTGGAAAGGACAGACTTCCTGTGTTGGATTTGCTCTCACAGCTGGAGATCAGACTGTAGGTCAGGAGTTATATAAAGTTTATGACTGCTAATTTCTTTTTCTTTTTTTAGTTAGTTAGTTTGTTTGTTCGTTCATTTATTTATTGCATGTATTAATCTACAACTAAATCATTTCCATACACAATGTCAAAATGCCTACAGTCTAGGTTTACCAACAATAAACCAGAGATTACTTATATTTACAGAAATTGACTCGGGCATAGTGTTGTTATTGTTAACTAGGCCTACATCTAAAATAAAATAAGCTTAAACTGAAGTACTAGATTATTCAAATTAAAATTGAAATAAAGCTATATAGAATTTTTTTTTTTTTTAAAAATGACAAAAGCAGATTAAATTACCAAAACTAAAATTAAAATCAAAATAGTAATAAATATTATAAGAAAACAGAATACTACTAAAATAACACTGCTCAAGCAGATGGCCTTGTGTAAATAAATGAATTTGAATATTGAGGGGAATGTATAGAGAGTGCTCAGTCACATGCAATGGGAGGATGGATGGATTCAAAGGGTGGAATGGGTGGATCCAAAGATTTGAAGACAAACAAAAAGAGGAGGAGAGTGAAAGAAAGAGAGGTAGGGTTGTGCCAGGTTAAACAAGTCCACACACACACACACACACACACTTAAGTCGTCTAGAATTCAGGCAATGCCACGTGAACAATCCTAGAAAAGCATGCAAACTAACATATAGACTTGCATTTGAAAATAAATACATTTAAAAAATGTATCGAATTTTTAAAAAATGACATGCTAGCTTAAATGAGGGTGATAAGATGCTAAGAAGAGAGAGACAGTTTCCTGGAGCTAAAACACTCTTAGACACAAACATAGCAGCAGTACACCTAAGAACAAATATACAGTTTTAAACGACGCAAAGACAAAAATAGTTACAAACAGTAATGCGTAAGCAAGGCGAACACTGAGAACAATACAATTTGCTCTGCTGTGGCCAGCCCAGTTCTTAACCACAAGGCGTATCAAGTTGAATTTCTCTTCCTATAGCTGATAAAACTGTAACTTTATTCTTTAGCGCATGTGATGTGTCTTTGGCAGGGCCATATATGCTAGAGCCAACTCCCAAAACCTCCCTAAAATGCTGATAGGAAGGGTGATGAAGAAACACGACTCAGCGGAGTTTAATGTATTGTCTGTTCTCCAATCTAAAAAATGATGATACTAAAACTGATTATGTAAATACTCAAGATACAATCACAGATGTGTCAAAACAACCAGAAGATGAGCAGCTTTAATGAGATAAAATAAGACAAGCATGATAGCGAGTATGTTAGAAGAGACTTTTCTACGTTTCTGACATTTCTTCTCTTCCTAAAGAATGTTTTAAAACAAGAAAAACAAAACTGCTTCCGAGTGGGCTGAATATAAATCTGGGCTTAAATCCACCATCCCACAAGCACTTGAAACACCATGGAATGAGGTCACGCATCCACGTTTAACCTTTGGTGGTCCTTCAACTGATTGCTAAGAGGAAAGTGGTTTAAAAATATTTACTTTTTAAGTCTTTATTTTCATTTTAATCCACTGCTTACACATCACACATTTTTTAGACCATTTCCATATACAAACCATTAAACTTCAGCAAACACTGAAGAACCAACTAATAAAAAATAAATAAATAAATAGCTCCTGCTCCAATGGTCATTTTAAGATCCTTATTAGATTTTACAATCTCCTTCCCAAAATGGTATTGTCCATTAAAAAAAAAAAAAAAATGAAAAAAAAAAAATCACAGGAATTGCATGATGAATGCCATTCGTCTGGGAGGAAGTTTGACCTTCTTCAGCCGTTTCAAGAAACATGGTCAATATATGCAATCCAATGTTAACCAAATTTCAGCAAAACACTCTCACCTCCTTTTTCTGGATCTTTCTCTTCATCATCCTCTTTCTCCAGCTCCTCATCTTCCTCTGCCTCAGTTGTACAGCGGTAGCCCTTCCTCTTCAGGATGTGGCAGATGAGGACTCCCAGAAGCCCCAGCAGGAAGAAGAAAGGCACCAGAACAAAGGCAATATACTCTGGGTTCCCATCACCCTCGCCATCTAAAGAGAGAAGACAGCCAATACAACAGAGTTCTATACGTTACAAACTGATTAGCTGATTAACACCTGACTAAAACACTTCTAGGGCTTTGTTTTTATATCTGTTAGATTTTTTATGTTAGTATACTCCTTACAAATTAACTTTTATCAGCTATACTCATTTAAAAATGTACATACATACCTTCTTTCCTCTGGAAAAATGGACCAAAAACTGACTGATGACTCATTTTGAACTCGGGAGTGTATACAAATTTTCGTCTTATGAAATACTGGCAAGAATGAAAATATCCATGCCGCTTGTAGCATGTGTCTCTGGCTGCATTCGAAATCGCATACTTCCCTACTATATAGTAGTAATTTTGAAAAACAGTGGGTCTCATTCACTAAACACACTAATTTGAAACCTGCGTACGAACATTTTCACAAACAAAACATGATTCACTAAAACTTTTGTACTAGAATTTATTCTGTACTTATATATATATATAGGAACAGTTGAAAGCATGCGTACACAGAAAAATAAAATAAATAAAGAGCCTTTCTTCAGGAAGTACTCTTCCAAAAGGTTTCTTTATTTATTTATTTTTATTTTTTTATATAAAACTATAAGAGTCGTAATCCATCAAATTAGGCAAACTTTATACAGCACATTTCATATGCAATGGTAATTCAAAGTTCTTTACATATAAAATGAATTAAAATAATCACAAAAAAATATATAGCCTAATCACAACAATAAAATAAGGAATGTAAAAAATTGTAAATTATTAAAAAAATTAAAATTAATTTAAAATAAAAATTATCATACAGTCATGACCAAAAATATCGGAACCATTGGTAAATATGATCAAAGAAGGCTGTGAAAATTAATCTGCATTGTTAATCCTTTTGATCTTTTATTTTAAAAATTCACAAAAATCTAACCTTTCATTGGATAAGAATTTAAAATGGGAGGAAATATCATTATGAAAAATGTTTTTCTCTAATACACATTGGCCACAATTAACGGCACCCTTTTATTCAATACTTTTTGAAACCTCCATTTGCCAGTTTAACAGCTCTATATTTTCTCCTATAACGCCTGATGAGGTTAGAGAACACCTGACAAGAGATCAGATTCTCCAGCTGTGGTCCTTGGAGAGTCTTTATCCACTCAAACTCTCCTTCTCACCGTGCATTAGGACGATATAGACATGTCCTCTTCCAGGCAGTTTCATAACATTTTATGTTGATTGGGAATTCTTAATTGAATGGGAATTTTCACTGCTCTAGCTCTTTTCTTAAAGCCACTTCACTAATTTGTGAAGCTCAATTATCTTTGATTTTTCTCATTGTGACGGATGATTAAGGGAATTTGGGCTGTTTTCCCTCCTATTTATGTTTCTGTGAAACAGGAAGCCATGGCTGGGTAATTTCATGTTCATAATCACCCTGGAGTGCTCAAAATTGTGAATATGAAGGGAATATACTTCAGAGATATTTTACTCATAAGAATTTCTAGGGGTGCCAATAATTGTGTCCAACGTGTATTTGAGAAAAACATTTATTTCATAATGATATTTACCCCCCATTTTAAATTCATATTATCCAATGAAAGGTTAGATTTCTGTGATTTTTTTAAATAAAAGATCAAAAGGATTAACAATGCAGATTAATTTTCACAACCTTCTTTCATCATATTTACCAAGGGTGCCGATATTTTTGGCCATGACTGTACACAAAAAAACAAAAAAAAACAAATGAAGAAATACAAAACTATTTCTTTTTAATGTTGATAATGTATTCAGAAACACACACACATACTGTATATAGCCTACACAATGCAGTTGGTTAACACTAAAGTGTTCTTATTGTGTGATTTGATTGTTTGTCAGAGATTTCTTTGCAGAATCGTGTGTAATGTAGTTTTTCTTTAAGGATTCCACTGTTAAACAATTATTATTATTATTATTATTATTATTATTGTTTAAATAATGCAGGCTTAAAAGCATATACCACCAGTTAACAACCTTGTAGTTCACAGCAGGTTTGTCTTTATAGGTTTATTTATAGGTTTATTGTTAAAAATCAATTCTCCTACAGAGAAAATGAACAGCATTTTTACCGTTGTTACAAAAGGGAAAATCCATTTGATAAGGAACAAGGAAGACAACGGAGTTTGTCAAGTTATTGGAATGTTGAAGTAAATGTTATGCACCACTGCTAAAAAACCTAGATGAACTAGCCGACCTTACTAACCAACAATTCAGATGATATCTTTAGATTAACTCATAACTACGAGATAATATACTTTGAAACTTTAGCCACAGAAGAGAGCTAAAAGCAGATTTAGTAGGGCTTATTCAATAAGTGCTGAGAGCTTGTGTCTGCACAGACAGAGAAACATTACACAGCTCAAAATGAGACAGGCCAAGTGTTTGGTCAGTCAAATACATAGAAAATGACAGAAAGGGCAAGACTGAGTGAAAGCAAGGGCTGCGGAGGGAAAGAATGACCTTGAAGAACAGCACAGAGGACAGACACTAGCATGGTACCCTGCAGTGAATGACTCAGGGGACGCAGTAATCCCTGTAAATTTCCACTGTACAGTTACAGTCATCACTCTCTATATCTTTCACTCTTAACCCTTCATGTACTACATCAGTAATAGCATGGTACTTTGATATATTCAACAATACTAAATCAGTTCCATGTACAGAGGAATTTAAATGTTTCTCCAGGGTTCTTAAATAAAATACCACAAAATTACTATGAAACCATGTGGAAAAAACACACAGAATACCCTAGCAATCATATATAAACACTCTGGCTACCACCAACATCACACTAGCATCATATTATCCAATTTCTTCAGAAATTCCTGTCACAAAAGAGCATGTCGGCAGCGTAGATGTAGGCAGCGTCTGAGGAAAATTGTTTGTTTCTCTCTCAGAAGTTTTTGAGTGGAGTACCAGTAGTGAAAGGCTGAAATGTTTTCATTGATCCCACTCGAAATTCATTTACCTTCTCAAAACAATTCCCTCAGTTTCTGAGGATCCGTGAACAGGTTTTCTGTCTTTCCCTTTATAAATTCATAAAAAAATCAATACAAACCTCACCTGTCTTTCACCCAACAATCTCTTATCTGTAAAATCGAACATCATATGGAGAACTCTTTGTTTAAACATGTCTTGAGAACACAAAGAGGTCAAAGGCTTATCCAGTCCGTGAACAAACTGTATATTAGGCGTTCCTGCTAAATCCTGGGCTCTGGTACTGAACTCTGACCCCCAACAAGTTATGCACCAAGCACACATGCAGACAAAGAGCCAATTGTGATGTCTGTTACTGCATGTCTTCATATCACATGCACTGATGCTTTGACTTGCTGTATTAACAGAATTTTACAGAACACAAAAGCCGAACCCAATATACAGAACACAAAAGCCCAGAATACAGTGTACTAAGGAAGGGACGTACACTAGTATTCGACTAAATGATTTGAGCCTTTGTCTTATGAAGGCGTCAATAAAATATACTCATCTAAATTCCACCATTACAACTGAATAGACTGGGAGGAGCTGTGGATATACTTCTCATATCCACAGGTGATGAGAAGTGTGCTTTTAGGCTCAAGTGTGGTAATATTATAATTCTAATCGGTACATTTGGTTCTTATTACAGTTGCGCAACCCAACGGATAATGATCTATGTTAAAAGTAAAAAGAAAATGCAAAGGACTACAAGAACCTCAGTTCCTTATCAGACTCAAATGTGTCTCCTTGTGCCGGAGAGCACATTTTCTCCACAGCAGGCCCTGTTTTTAACAGGAACCACACAAAGGAACGATATTGTTGGAATTGCTTTCAGAATTAAGTTTTCTTGTTGAAGAATGATAAAATATTAACAGCCAACCAGAATCCACCCAACTATAAAGAACTAGAGCATTTAAAGCGGTAGACCTTACTGAAGTGCATGCTTATAATAAATCGTTATGGTGGGTTTGTGTGGATGCTATAGTTAATGTTAAAAATGTATCGCTCCTAGTGTGAAGAGTTTACATGGACATTTTTGAAAAAAATTAACTGATAAAGATTTGATAGCCTTTATATTTACAAAGCTAAAATGTTAAATGAAATGTCTTATGTAAATTTTGTTTAAACTACTTGATTCATATGGATTTCTTTTACATTGTCCTGCTTAACTTTCTTAAGCACCAAAGTTTAGGTTCTGTGGAATTTCAGTGGAAGGACAGAAAACTCTCAGGAGTCATTAACAATCTTCATTTGTGTTTCATCGAGGAATGAAAGTCTTATAAGTTTGTAACAACATAAGGGGTGGGTAACTGATGACAATTTTCAGTTTTGGATGAACTAGCCCTTTAAATTCCATTTTCATTTTCAAATAACTGAATTTTTGTTATACACACTACAAAATTACTTGAGATGACCATCTCTTTACTAAGGTCTAGTAAGTCTATACAGATGATAATATAGTGAGTTTGGGTGCGTGGAAGTGACCAATCATCTTGCTGAACTGGCTCGACGCCAGGGCAGTTCTGATCAGACAGGATAACTAGCAAGACGTGACAATCTGATGTGACTCACATATACGCATGAACAATAAACACTTCTAACTACGTAGTACAGTTACCGCCCACTTCGGCAACCAGGCCTAACAACCAAATGAAAGAGAATCTCAGTTATCTTGGGTTACAACAAGTGCAGTCATAAAAATGGACCTGATTTACTCAGGGGAACTAAATGACAGCGTTAACTAAATGGATGCTGTTTAGTTTAAATATGAGTAATATATGCAATGTGTGGGCAGGCATTCCAGCTAAACAATTCTCCTTTTCCATTCCGCTCGCTGAACCGAACACTAAAAGGGCACGCAAGACATGATGACATCTAAACAAACAGCTAAATGACATTCAGGCAGAGTATACCTTAAATGAAATACAGATTTCAGACTGGTAGTTTCCAATTAGACATCCAAAGAGCTTCTTTCTACCCATGTGACTGTTGTTTATCTGTAACATAATAATCCAGGGATGCTGTCCTTTCAGACAACATCTGCTGCTTGTGACGCTCCAGTCATAAATAGGCGTGGTGAGAAATTTGATATGGTTTCTATTGTACTTGATCCAAACACCTTAAAAAAAAACTGAAGGGAAAAAAACTGCATACCACACTCCTGGCTCTAGTATGATGTAATTTAGATCAGCAATCAGAATGCAAGTTAGAACAATGTTGACAACACATGCTTTAGGATACTGTGTGCATTAACAGAGACTCGTGTTTTATCATCTGAAAGACCTCTTTAATATCACGACTGAACTATAGGTAAGCCCTACCCTCGAACGCAAATGAGCCAATGGCAGTTGAGTATCAGCTGCACGGGGACCGGAACTCAGACATCTTTAGGTTTCAGCGCCACAGAGAAACATTGGAAGATCCGAAGCTCTCATCGTTTATGCTACAAAAATGGAAAACAATGTGCCTTGAATTTTTGTAACACTGATTCCAGGTATCCTGAGAGGATGGGCAATGGAATTTTTTTATTCCATTTCCTAAATCCAACCAAAACAGAGCAAACTGTCCCTAAGCATTCAACTCCAATCCCAATAAAGATGAACGTTCATTTTCTGGTTTTCATTCTCTCATTAAGTAACAATTTTCATCTGCTCAAGGCAACCAGAACATTAGTGTCATCTTGTGCTTCAGCAAGGGATCTCTGGCTAAAACTAGCTAACGTTAAATTTAGTGAGTAGATACAAGCTAACGTACAAAGTTAAATAGCGAATTGTTATCAAGTCATGTACAGACCTGTTACCACAAATTAAATAAATGAATAGTTGCAAGTTAAAAATTCTAATTTAATCATTTAATTAAACCTTTAATGTGAACTCAAATTTCTGTTCTGCAAACTAAGTTGTAGTAACTCAGTAAAATTGTCTTGTTAACTTTGGAAATTAGGTAGTGGATTTCTAGATCCCATATAGCTTTGCGAAGGACTGATAAGGAGAGTAAATGTTGAAATTAAGTTATTTGACGTGTTCTTTACCAAAGGGAAAGACCTGCTAGTGTTTAATGATGTTGTGTTTGACATTTGAAAGTTTCTGTAATGTTGAAGTTTTTGTGGTTACCATTGTGCTGAAGAGTATAGACCACATTAAGGTAAACACTAGATTGATGCTACAGGCAAAGATTTCGCTAATGCCAGTGCTAGTAACATCTTGCTCATTAAACATACATGCTAAATAAGTTACATTGATCATGCGCTATTATAGCTGTGGATTTGAACTGAATTGCACGGTTCCAGGCCCACAAATCCATTACTTGGAACAACTTTATTTGTTCAAGTTGTCAGAAAAAAAAAAAAATACGCAAACTGTCGCGTTACTTTTATTTATTTATTTTTAGACGAACTGGCTGCCAGCTACTGGAAACATACAGCGACAGTAGGTAGTGTGAACGCAGCTTCTCAAGGAATTTTTAAAAATCTTTATGGAAAAAAAAATGGTAATTAAAAAACCTTCGGGAACCAAGCCAATGGTTGGGCGCCATTTAATTTTTGATTAGTAATATGCATTGCTAAGAACTTCATTTGTACAACTTTAAAGGTGATTTTCTCAGTATTCTGATTTTTTTTACACCCTCAGATTCCAGATTTTCAAATAGTTGTATCTCGGCCAAATATTGTTCTATCCTACCAAACCATACATCAATGGAAAGCTTATTTATTCAGCTTTCAGATGATGTATAAATCTCAATTTCAAAAAATTGACACTTATGACTGGTTTTGTGGTCCAGGGTCACATATAACATACTCCGTTCCAGTCCAGCTTTTCAGTTTGTGTAGCTTGGTGACAAAAAGTTAGATGTTTTGGCTTCTTTTGGAGCCCTTTTCACTGGCAAAGAAGAAGCACTAACTGGCCAAATGCAAGTAGAACTGTTGTACTAAAGCAACATCAAGACTTGCTTGTGTGATACTATGCGTAAATAATGGCCTGATCTATGTTAATTCATATTCCTTCAAACGAACTTACTTAAAAGAAACACAATTAAGAACTCAATCAAATCTCCTGAGGAATTAGCAACCTGAGCAATGCAATTTCTAAGCAATGTTAAGCTTTGTAACTGATGTGAGTTCCAAAGGAACGCTGATGTAGGAGTCAACGCATCTGTTCGCACGACCATGGACTAACAAATTCCCAGATATCGATCCTCGACATCAGTATCAGCGCATGCATGGGTCCCAGGTCATCTGCCAATAACTTTATGATTGACAAACCGCACCTTGCACAACCCCTGCATTCACCCAAGTGCGCCACAAACACATTGATACGATACAGGCGAGTACGGATGTCTGGTTGTCATTTTGCCGGAGAAGGTCTTCTTCAATTAGTATGCCCTTGCACGTGTTTTATACGCGGCTATGTAACGTTACTTACTTTTGTTGCTGGACGATGATTCATTTCCCATCGGCCCAGCCGTGTGACCGTCGACGTTCGTCCACGGATGAATACGGACGCGGACTGGAGTGTCCAGAGACTCGTGAGCTTTGAGCAGTGCTTACATTCACAGCTACGTTACTGGTGTTTCCTCATTCTAATCACTGCTATGAGGAACATCCCACTCTTAAAGTTGTAACCTCGTACCTCGCAGCGCTGCACCACACGGTCAAATGCGACTCGGATTCAAAAGCAGAAAAATCCTCAGGACAAAAAGCGTTTGTAAACATACGTGTCTATACAAAACTGTCCTGTATATGCATATGGTGTCAGTTTGCATGCGTGCAGACAGTGCGTCTCCAGTCCTGCAAGGGGCGGCACGCTTCTACATGTGTAACAAGAAGCAAGAAACAAAGGGCGAGAGAACCCGGAAAAAGTGTACACACATCAGCTTTTAGTCCTAACAATAATGCAAAAACTGAACATTTTGTTGTATAGTGTGACAATAATTACGCTATATTGATATGCGCATGCCCAGCAGACGAAACCGTGTGTGTACCATCTAGCCTTAACCCTTCTAGTCACACAGCAAAATAGCACACAGAAGCAAGATCTTGTGATTTTGTGTGGCACTGTAATGTTATTCACAAACATTTCCAAAGCGTATTTCAAAATGTAACTTATTTTTGCTAGAAATGGAAATCACTGCAGGAATCCTTAATACTATCGAACAAAAAAGATTTAAATCCTATTCAATTTCATGGAGAAATGCTTAATATAATGACCCTTCTATACAACTCAAAATATCAGGGGACCTTGAATTTGTTTTTTTGGGAAAAAGGAAGACAATTTTTGTTTCTTTCTTTTCAGAACTTACAATTTAATAGGTTAATAATGTATTTAAAATAATCTGTACTTCTCGATTATTAACGTCTGTTTCAAGCTGCAACTTTCATAGGGTTAAAAAAGGTGAAACGTCTGACACTCGCTAAGGAGATCATGGTTTTAGATATGTTGTATTTTTATAAACAATGCTGGCTGGCTTAAGATTACTTTATTTTTTAAATAAAAGTAGTTCATGTTTGTAATGATGCTTGATGTGGTCAAGTTTCAAACTTCAGATATTTTACACTATATTAAACAAGATTAAAATTTGAGCACACATCTATCAAAACCTGGAGCTTTAAGAACCTTTCTGATCCAGATCCATATTACACTATTTTGACATATTTCTTAAAGCCCTTACACACAATGTTTTCACATTAAACAAGAGGCACTGTTTTGCCTATAAAAGACTGTGCTTTAAACCACTTTATTTCTTTAAAAACACACACCCATAAAATATCTTTCACATATAACATCAAAATGTAAAACTTGAAAGTTCACTTTTTAACCCCCAAATTGATGGTTAGTATTTATTTAGGCGTTTTAATTTGAGCAGGAGGCCTAATGAGGGTTGCCATGTTGAGATCACATGACCAGCTAAATAATACTTGTTTTATTTCAGTAACCCGTGGCAGCAATTCTCTGCACTGCACCTTTTAACTATCCATGATACAATTTTTAAAAGGAAATTTCACTAGATGAAATATCACACTGATGTTAGGTTTAAGTCACGCCAAACTGTTCTACCGTATCCAAAAATCTTATCACACACCTCATGATGTACATGCATGGCTCAGCTAATTTAGCACACGCTAGTGTGGCTCTGAAGACATGTGTCTGTGACAGCAGAGCTCCTTGCACTCATTGTCAAATCGGCTCTGTGGCAGCTCCAGGTGAATTGAAATCATGGCCAGAGAGAATTCATGTTCAGCTTTCATTTAAAAAACAAGAGCACAGAGACACATTTCATCCATACATTCATCCGACGCTACTTCAATCCATCATTTCTTCTTAAGCATCACTTTAATCTTCATCTTTTCCTCCAGTTTTGCTCAGCTGTAAAAAAGAAAGAAAACAAGAAATATATAAAAAGATTACAAGTGTGCACTACTGTTCAAAGGTGTGGGGTTTTAAAGAAAAAAAGTCTCTTATGCTCACTAATGTTGCATTTGTTTGATTTTAAGAAATTTGAGATATTTTTCAAAGTAATTTATTCCAATTTAATGCATCCATGCTTAATAAAAGTACTAATATCTTTTAAAAAATGGAGCACAACCTTTGTAATAGTAGTGTTTCATTGCGACACTGTCGTTTACATAAATACTTTATTCAAAATACAAAGGCCCCAAATATTTGAAAAAATTAGTCATACATAATTTGTATGCCATTATAATAGAATATCAAATTAAGTAGCATCTACCAACAGATGACGCTAGATATTTTGTCAAAAATTTTTGATTTACTTAAAACCAAATGCTACAAAGGTGATTTGTAGTGGATGTATGTTCACCTCTCAAGTTCACACAGGTGTCCTATATTAGAGTAACCACAAGTGGACATCATCATATGAACTATGTCCAAACACTTCTGTCTATTGTTTTATTATCTAAAAAAAAAAAAACACTCATTTCAAATTTCTGTGAAATGCTTGTACTGTTTTTCTTTAAAACGTTTGTTTTTTTTATCTAATGTCACAACATTCACACAATTTAGAGTGCAAATACTTCTTGGGGCCATATATTTTGTAAATTCTACATGTATGTTATATACATATAAACTGCTTACATGCTGTTTGTTGAACAGAGAAGGTGGCAATGTATGGATGAGATCCCCATGCAAAAGAGAAAAAAGACATTATAAAACAAGAACGTGCAATTTTATTTTACATGTCAAATGGCATTTGTAGTAAATTTTTTCTTCTTAACTTACCTTAATAACATCTACCCAATTCCAACCTCTTGGCAGTTCACCCTTATTATCTGTTCATTGCAAAGAGCAGTTTCACATCAGTGTGCATTCAAACTTGTTTGGCTTCTTTTTTATGCCAACAATACTAACCTGTTCTTCCAATCAGTTTCCTCTTCTGTGCTTTGGTTAGTTGCTCTTTCTTCTCCTTCTTCTTACTGACAGAGGAGGAATTATTCATGACATCGCTGTTGGATATCAGGGTCTGAGAAACAATAGAGTCGTTACATTATTTACAGGAGCCGTGACAAAGTCATTGTGAACAATCTGAATGCAGCAAGGCAGTTTCCATAGCTACAAGAGACCTTCAGCTGTTACAGTGATATGCTGCTGTATTCTTTGAGGTGAAGTGATAGTATAAAGATATAAAGTCAAATAAATCAGAAAGAACTAGTCCAGAGATTGCACAATACATTCAGAGGGCCCAACACTTCTAGAATACAGACCACAGCGGATGTCACAGGCTGGTGGTTTTCCATGAGTGTTTCCTGGTTTTCTTTGGCCCACTCAAAAAGCGTGTACATCATGGCAGTGCCCAGGTTGGCCTCTACCTGTTCAATCAACTTCGAGAGAATGTACTGCTTTGTCTCCAGGGATCTAAAAACAAATGTTTGATTTTTAATCCTGTTAAACAATGACATATACCCCTGGTTTCACAGACAAGGCTTAAGCCTAATTCCAGACTAAAATCTAAGTCTGAGCTGTTTCAACTGAGAGAAACTTGCTCTGACTGATCTTAAAATATATCAGTGCCTTTATTTTGTCTCAAAATGCACACCAGTACTATTTTTTCTAAGGCACGTTTATAAAAAATTACTTAAATGTCCTAATTGAACTATGGCCTAATCCTGGCTTAGTCTAAGCCCTTTCTGTGAAACCGGGCCATAGTATTCTATAATCTAATACAATTGACACTGCTATTCAAACGTTTTGGGTCAGTCAGTTTTTTTGTTTTTTTTTCCTTTAAGAAATTACTTTTATTCACCAAAGGCTGCATTAAATTGATAAAAAATAACAGTAAAAAAAAATTCAATGTTATAAAAATTCAGAATAAATTTTCTGATAAATACTGTTCTTTTCTGAACTTTCCATTCATCAAAGTTTATCAGTTTTTTTTTTTTTTTATTTATTTATCAAAATATTGAGCACCACATCAACCTATCAGAATGATTTCTAAAGGATCACGTGACAATGAAAACAGAGTAATGGCTGCTGAAAATGTAGCTTTGCCATCACAGAAATTAATTACATTTTAAGATATATTAAAGCAAAAAAAAGTTGTAAATTGCAATAATATTTCACTATATTACGGTTCACTGTATTACTGATAAAATAAATGCAGCCTTGGAGAGCATATGAAACTTGACAATCTGA
Source organism: Tor tambroides (assembly GCA_021397915.2). Classification (NCBI taxonomy): domain Eukaryota; kingdom Metazoa; phylum Chordata; class Actinopteri; order Cypriniformes; family Cyprinidae; genus Tor; species Tor tambroides. Next base: position 21,068 of record JAFVLL020012423.1, on the reverse strand, counting down.
CGTGACACATACAAAAACATTTAGAACAATTGTGTATATTAAAATACAACATACCCACTGCTAATAATCCAACACATCAAACTCAATAACAATCTATAAACTTAGGTAAGAACTTTCAGCCAAGAAAGCCACAATTAAAAGCTAACACAATTGCACTGAGAACAACTTACATTCTGTTGTTGAAAAAAGCATCTAATGATATGTGCGGGGCAGTTTCAGGATAGCTCTCTGGCCATGACACTTCTAGCAGGAAGGATTTGGAGTCATCAAGATCTCCTATCTACAAATAAAAAAGGAAAAGACACCATTCAGACACAAACCATGGCATTACCACAAACTTTTGGAGATGATGCAACAGTAGCACTAAAGGTTTTTGGAACCGTATTAATACAATATCATCTCAATACTACAATATATGTATGGTAATGCTTTTTACAAGTTCTTACACTAAAGTACAGAAATAAACCAAGGCACTCCTATTTATTTACATAAAATTATCTTCTTTCCTGCATTTAATTTCTGCTCGAATTTATTTACTAAACCAGTTGTCTTAAAAGTGCTCAGATATTCAGACAACCCCAACATCTCCAGAACTGATGACAGGTTGCCAATCTCTTCCTCTTTAGACTTTTTTTTTTTATCCAGTGGGCTCTGTGACAAATCACTAATGATGTTCCTCATTTGTAAAACACTTTGAATAAAATTCTCTGCTAAATGAATAAATGTAAATGATCCTGGTCTCTGTACACCATAAATAAAACATCTCTGTAAGCCAAAGTAAACAGTGTACTTATGACATTTGTCACACCACTGAAGCACTTGTGTGTGAAGCAGTTCTTACCCTGAACTGGAAGGAAACAGGGCCGAGCTCTTTAAAGCAATCATCTCCTTCATAGATAGAGCGCAGAGCCTCCAACTCCATCTGCACATGAACACTTCAGATTGTCACAACACTTCCATGGTATTACCATGTTTTGGACATGTACCACTAAAAATTCAGTGGTATACATACAGTAATAGCCCTGTACCATGACACAACCACTGTCATTTTTGTATAATGTTACCTTTCAGAAACAAATATAAACGTAAACATAAAGTTCAATTAAGTTTGTGATTAGGTTAGAATACACCGCCTTCATTAAACCTCCACACTGTATTTAAATGAGCATCTTTTAGCTCATGTGCGTTAGCTTTAGCTGTATCTCTCACCTCCTGGTCTTCATTGGCAGTCATGTTTTTCGCCAATCCAACACTTTAAACCAGTCATAAACAGCGCTGCTGTACCAGCGGACTGTGCCCACAATAACTTTTAGACATTTAAGAAAATCAACATGCTTTAAGAATCTCTAGTGTAACTCTGCTATGGTTTAACAGAGTCTCCAGTCTACACAACACAGGAGAATGCCATCTCACAGGAAACAGTCACATTACTGCCGCCCGCAGGACTGGAGAACAGAAAGAAATATACTGGCTCTGTAACGACCCTTAATTTACCCTAGATGGCGGCAAAATACTGTATGTCATTGCATGGCATTGTGTATGGTCGTATATTTCAAGTATCAAAAGATTGTGGGTAACGGCGAATGAGTGTAGTACACGAAAAGTAAGAGGGAAAATATAAAAATTATAAGAAAAAATGCATCTACTCTTTAAGACTTTCACCGGCCAGTTATTGCCAAAGTTTTAATGAGCCTTGCATACACATAGCCTATAACTATAAAGTTTTTGAGTTCGTTTTGTTTTTTGTTTTTTCCCCAGCAGTCTTTTTTGATTCAAACTCCTCTTACATAACAGTAATTTTGTGAATTTAGTCCTCATAGATCTAAAAAAAAAAAAAAAAAAATCAATGTAAACATATTGTTGCAGCAGCAGTTGTGTAAACAAGTGAGCAAAATAAAATCACACTGGCATACACAAAGACAACAGTCAACTGAATATTAAGATTTTACCCGAGGTTGGACTGTGTGCTTAAGAATATTTCATGAATGTCACATTGGGAAAGTTGGCATACATGTTTAAAATGCTATGCCTCTATATATTAATTACAGAATTTTTGGCTGATGTTGACATTTTTCTTCTACATTCTGTGTTTCATGATTTTGTGTGTGTGTGTTTGTGTGTGTGTGTGTGTGTGTGTGTGAGAGAGAGAGAGAGAGAGAGAGAGAGAGAGAGAGAGAGAGATTACCTATAATAGGCTGTTTAAGGCTGTTTTTCATCCAATCCTGTATGATTTTTTTTAAATCTTTTTTTTCTTCTGTGGAACAGAAATGAAAATATGATAAATGTATCAGTAGTTCTTTGTTGTTGTTGTTGTTGTTGTTGTTGTTTTGTCCATAAAATGGAAGTCAACTGTAACCAAAACTGTTTGATATAATAGTTTGAATAAATATTGACAGATTTGTAATTTTTTCCCTTTAATAGCAGTTATTATTGTGACAACAAGTAAGAAAACTCAGATCATGTTTTATTCAAAAATTTACATTATGCATTATTTGAAGCTCATCATTTCCCATTTGCATTCTAATTAATGTGGCTTCACTACTTACATAATCTAATCAGGACAAAACAAAATAATTTAACACCTTTTACTTCATAGTTCACATTTACATAGTAATCAAGAAACAGCACAACTCACTTTCTGTGCAAGCACCTTCACGGCGACATGAATGTTGATTATTTGCACTCATTTACATGTGGAACTCCTCTGGTTTACGGGTCAACAAGATGTCCTAATTGAGTCATGATTAAAGCCCTCTCTGATCATTGAGCAAAGCCACCTGCCTTTTAAGACTGAGCTGAGGTGCACCAGAAAGTCGGGGGCAGAAGATTATATCCTAGCTCACATCTGACAGCCCGATAGCCAAATTACCTGTTGGGAAGATTTACTGGTCTAATTTCAGATCTATTTCTCCAGACCTCTACAAGCTCTTCCATTAAATAAGCCATCCAAAAACAAGTTTATGAAAGACACAACTCAGGGTCAAAAATAAATCATTTATCATCTGTCTGCAAATGCAATATTTATCATAGCTTCATTGGTCTAAGGTATCTGGTGTACAGTGGCATGACCCTAGAAGATGGGATATTGCTTTTCAGTGAGTCCAGTGAAAAGGCAGACATACTTTCATAATGTAATATTTTAAAAAATGCAAATAAATAAATAAAATCTTGTCCCACTGACAGATATTTTACCTGCATATAATATAGTATAAATGTCCATTATGATGAAAAGAGTCTTTTTGATGTGGGGAAGCAAGAAGCCATTTTATGGCACACCACCCTCCACAAGCGTTCTGTTATGTGCATTAACTTTTGAGCACTCTGAACGCTTGATTCAGTTCTGTGGCTTGTTTTGTACTCCCAAAGCTTACGTGGCAGAGCATATGGCACCGTGGAGCCAAAAGTATATATTACACTATTGTATGTTTCTTTAGGCAAAGAACTGCAGGCAGCTGGCCAAAGCTTTAACTCCCACAGTTTGAATTACATGACTGGTTGGCTCTACACAATCTCTTTTATGGCTTGGATTTACAAAGTTGCAGGAGGCCTATTGTGTGTGTGCTGTAAACCATTTGCATGCTTTGTTTTGATGGTATTGATGTTTAAAATCTAAATGGATATAACATTTCCTGATGACTGAGTATATGATAAAGTCACAGAAATCACACTGCACATGCTCTGTTAGGAGATCCATTGTTTCATTGTGGGGCTTTTTCTTTTCAGGCCCACAGCAGTTCTGCCAGCATTACATCTTGGATCACAATGCTGTTATGTGCCTGCTAGGGGGGAAAAAAACAAAAACCTTTATGCAGAATTGTGGAAATAACAGAATTCAAAAATGCAGATGAAACTATTATATTATATTATATTACCTTATATTATCTTATTATATTATATTATATGTGACCCTGGACCACAAAACCAGTCATAAGTATCACGGGTATATTTGTAGCAATAGCCAACAATACATTGCATGGGTCAAAATGATCCATTTTTCTTTTATGCTAAAAATCATTAGGATATTAAGTAAAGATCATGTTCCATGAAAATATTTTGTAGATTTCCAATCATAAATATATAAAAACTTAATTGTTTTATTAGTAATATGCATTGCTAAGAACTTCATTTGGACAACTTTAAAGGTGTTTATTTTTTTAATTTATTTTTTTTGTGGACCGTCAGATTCCAGATTTTCATATAGTTGTATCTTAGCCAAATATTGTCCTATCCTAAGAAATCATGCATCAGTAGAAAGCTTTCAGATGATGTATATATGTTGAGTAAAAATATACTAAAAAATGTATATAAGATATGAATTATCTTATAATTAATGGAGGAGTATTACTTTTTGTAACAAAGTATTAGTTTTAAATGTTAAATACTGTTGAAAATATGTTTTTAAACAGAGATTCTTTCCTAGAATTCAAGAAGAGTCACATTAGTCTGAAAGCCTATGGAATTATTACTAGCCTATTTCCCAATGGAAGCCCATTCCTGCCACATAAGAAAAACAAAAAAAAGTCAAGTGGGTAAATCATAATTATGACATAAAAGTCAATATTGTGACTTACTAAGTCATAACTATGAAATTAAAAATTACAAATTGTATCTCATGAATTTTGACTTATAATTCTGACTTTTATCTCATAATTTTTTACTTTTTTAATGTTACAATTTAGACTTTTTTAGTTGTGATTCATAGTTGTGACTTGCTATTTCGTAATTTTTGCCACAAATGTTTTTTTCTTCTTCTTCTTTTTCCTTATGTGGTGGAAATGGGCTTTGGCTTTCCTACATCGGTTTAAAACAAACGTCTAAAACGAGCCTGACCAGGCCGAGAGACCATTTCAGACCAGCAAACCAGCTTAGGCTGTTTTAAGCTGTTTTTCTCAGCAGGGGTCTGCTGAATACAGTGATCATTGAGTCATATATTCACTATGCCCGGAGGAAAGCCCTGGCGCGTGCTTTCAAGTGTCCAAGGCTTCACAGATCTTACCCCTCCTTCTTTGGTCGTGTTCTCTGTCTGCTCTTAGTAGGACAGTTTAACGAAACGAACATATAATGGTTCGTGTGGCTCACGCAAATCGAGAGGGCAGAGCTTAGCTGACTCAATTACATCTATTTCTTCTTGTTTCCTCTCACGCTGGCGAGTGAATACAGCGGGAGGCGAGACGGAGAACAGCACCGACCGCCACAGGGATGTATACCAAACACAGACAGAAAAACGGACACATTTCATCGACACGATATGTGTTTGTAATGCTATCGGTTTTTCTCTTTAACGGTTTACTGGAAATTGTAGGAGGAAATCCTCGGGAGGAAGGTAAGACACCGCTTTTTTTTACCCAGAACCTACTTGGAAAGTTATTGTCTTTCAACCAGTTGCGCGCATCCGTGAAGAAGTTTTCTTGCGGCGGATACGCTTTTAAATAACTTTGAAAAGTGTAGATTTGATGCGTAAATACATTGTTTGCTTGGGTTATCGTGTAAACAAATTCTTCTGAGCAATAATTCATCAGTGATTTCTCTTCCATATAAGGATGGCGATGTTGCCCACGTTGACTAGTAATGCAAGACCACTTTATTCTCAGCTGATTGTTTACACTAATATTGCTGATGCACGCTTCAGGACATAAGCAGATGCGATTGCAGCTTTATATTGATCTCAACAGAAATTGCATGGCGAGGGAGAAAATCTGACATGCAGCTAGCTAAGCTCATAGACTGTGATTCTATCCAACAGTTAAAGCTGAACGACTGTTACTGAGACATTTGCGAGTAGGTTTAGGGATCGAGAACCGGTTTTTCATAGCCGGCTGTATTTTTCAAAGCACAGGAACTGAACGATTTTTCATGAATTCTGGAACATGCATCCGAAGTTCTGAACTAAAATATTCTGCGAGTATTTATTGCACTACTATTCAGCACTGTATATAGCGCAGCCAGCGCTGATAGCCTACTATACATCCACATCGTGAAACAACAGCGCAGCGCGCCGCCCAGTTTAGTAAGGTTCCCGAATGACTCTTTATCAGTCGATTCTTTTTGGTGAATCAAAAACAATCAAGCGCGACCAGTGTAATCAGATTTCCAAATGAGTGAGTCTTATGAGCCGGTTCTTTTTAGTGGATCAAATCATACATCATCATACAACGCGACGATTGACTAACACAAGTCGGTTATTTTTATTTAATCGAAAACATACATCGCGAATCAAAAGCTAATTTTAGTGAATTAAAGAAATGCATCTCAAACGACAAAAATTGCGTGACGATTCCCGAACGAATGACTCTTAGGAGCTGATTCTTCTAGTGAATCTAAAACACTTATGAATGATTACTTATTTAATTTAGAAACTCTTACTGTGTTATGTTGTAGCAACAAGGCTACAACACAACAAAGTAGATAGCCTACTTAAATCATAGTAGGCTGTTCACGACAACGAGTACGGCCTAGTTGGTGAAAATTATTGGGCTGCTGTTATGCTAAAAAAGTCCTTTCAAGTCATTATAGAGTCTGTGTAAACAAACTTTTAAAAGAATTGCAGGCTATTTCCAATTTTTTATAACCTACATTATAGGTTCTTTTCCCCCTATATTTCTTGTTTAGAAGTACTTAAAGAATCGTTAATGTAGCTATAAACTGGGACCATTTAGAGGACCACAACCAGAATCCCTTTTTAAATGCGACACATTTCTGTCAAACCACTGAACGGCACAAAACAAATCGATTTGATCTTTAGACATTAGTCAGTCTTTCAGTTGTGTAAAACAATGATGTGTGATGTCGGCCTTAATGACAGGACTCCATTAAAACCAAACTGTTACTGATGCTGCAAATCCATTACTGTCAATTTTATAAACCACAACATGATACCCTGCATTCAAGAAGTTCACTTTATTAACACCCAAGACTCTCACTGATCAGCAAATGAAAGAGAAAACGGAAGACCGTTGACCATTTTTTCCCATTAGAATATTTCATCACAGGCATCACTACTCTGTCATTTAAACACTGTGTGTTTTAAAGAAACTCAAACAGGCTGTTGGTCTCAGGATATCAGGTTCAGTCCTGTTCCAACAGAAACGACACGAGCTCTCTGCTTGTTCTGCGTGTTTGGAGAAGTTGCTACATCTCTCTGAGATTTGACCAGGGACTCTGGGACCTGCACTGAGTTTCAGTCTCCATATTGCGGGACAGACCTTTAATGCATTTATAACAAGGCTAGCGATATTATCTACGACAGGCAAGAGCTATTAGCAAGAGCAAATACTCTGCTGAGCTGAGAAGTTGATGTTAAAATATACTTATGGCTTGTTTATACCTACATGTGGATTTTAAATAATGCACAAAGCTAGTCTATTGTTACTTCTGCTTAGACTGGAAGAAAGTCTTGTGACGTAATATCCTAATAAAAAATATATTGTTGCTGATTCCAAGCAATGCAGGTTCACTGCTTCATTTGCATATTTAATGAGGAAAAGACCAATATAAATTTTGAATGCAAAAAAAAAAAAAAAAATCCAAGAAATGAAATCTCAGTTTAGAATGCAAATATTAAATGACTTTAATAGTGAAAACATAAGTACTGATTCTTATACTGAGAATATTGGGACAAAAGAGGCTACAAAAAAAGAAAAAAAAAAAAGTTTTTGTGTCAAGGGAGTATTATTTTAGATTATTACACATAGTTTTCTAAAATACTTAAAGTGAAATATTTTTGTTTAATGAATTTCTGTTGTCTGGAATAACTGGCCACTCATCTGGACAATCGATTTCCTACATAATAGTATCTATTGTATCTCTGCAGTCTCTCTCTCTTTCGCTCTCTCTTTTCATACAATGCAAGTTGTTAATTGATGCCATGTTTCATCTCAAAACAGATATCGACCGTAGTAAAGCTGGCCTTGGAGGACTTCAGGATTACTTTTATGCTGAACATAAAACTTTATTCATCTATGTTTGGGTGCAATCTCCGGCTTATTCAGTTTGTTCACAAAATGTGCTTTTCCTTGCCTGTCATTCAGATACTCATACAGTGTCAAATATTTATTATAAACATTGAGCAGTCTAGCTTTCACTTAAATGTATGAATTCACTATCAATTGCTTACAGTTATTAGAAAAAAACTCATAACAGGTCGAATACTCAAACATACACTGAAAAAAACAAAAAGTTTACTCAAATTGCTAGTAATTTTCATAAATAATTACAAAAACTGGCAAGTAACACAAAGAATTAAATGTGAAATTTTGAAGTCAATCCATTTTCTTGTACTCCAATGCAGTGTAGTTTGAAATAAGTCTGTACTTTAAGCTGTTCATGCTGAATTACTTGCAGAGGGAAAAGAATATGAACAGGAATATGAATAGTGTTGTGATTCAACAGTAAATAGTCTGTAAACAGTCCTATTCGACTGGGGACAGCCTGTGTGTTTTCTATATAGCCTACTGTGCTATTTGTTGCAGAATGATGTGAAAGCTTGAAAAACTGCAAATGAGACAAATGGTGGAAGATAATGCTTGCATCACAATTAAATACAAACCGAAATAAAGTCGAAAGTATTCTTCTCTTCGAGGAAGGCCTGGGTTCATGCATTGTAGACTTATTTGAAATATGCACATAATAGCACAGGAGGTATAAATAAGGCAGGCTTTTTGCAGTGGTCTACTCACAGCGCTTTGTGCTCGCCACAGCTGCATGGGTTAGTTATATCACCATTATTCATTTATACGCCTTATGTTTATGCGATGAGAAGAAAGATGGATGACTTTGCGTTTCATCAGTATGTCTAAAAAGCCCCTTGTTCCTGGAATGTTCCATTAGTCCCTGGACTACAGTTTTTCTATCAAGATAATGACTTTCATAAATTGGCTCACACAATAGATAATGGTTGTTTTTCCTTGTAAAAGCGACTTTTGTGGCATGGAATCTTATTATAACGCCATCTTTTCTCAAGCTGTAGTTCCACTGTACATCATTATAAATCCTCTCTGTCTTTTTAAATACAGCATGTACTTCAAATTCTGAATATTATAAAGTTGTACTCCATGCTCCATGCCCTTGTGAAAAAGAAGTGTAACTAAATTGTGTTGAATGTGAGCTTGTAGTGTACTTTAAAGACATTTTAAAAGTAAATTTAAAAAACTGTACTTGCAGATAATATAATATTAATGAAATAAAAGGCCACTTAAGTGTACATAAAAGTACAGTTTCATGACTGTTTCATAACACGCTTAAGTAACTTAGCTTTAAAGTATATTTTAAATCTGTTTTAATCATGTTTTAAAGAAGTACACTTTTGATATCTTGACTTAAATACTAAAGCTCATGTAAAGTACTTGATTATAATTTTAAGTGTAGTGTACTGTATTTAAATTAGCTTTTAAGTTAAGTTTAAGTTATTATATGTGACCAAGGACCACAAAACCAGTCATAAGGGTCAATTTTTCGAAATTGAGATTTATACATCGTCTGAAAGCTGAATAAATAAGCTTTCCATTGATGTATGGTTTGTTATGATAGGACAATATTTGACCGAGATACAACTATTTGAAAATATGGAATCTGAGGGTGCAAAAAAATATATATATATATTGAGAAAATCGCCTTTAAATTTGTCCAAATGAAGTTCTTAGCAATGCATATTACTAATCATAAATTAAGTTTTGATATATTTACTGTAGGAAATTTACAAAATATCTTCATGGAACATGATCTTTACTTAATATCCTAATGATTTTTGGCATAAAAGAAAAATGGATAATTTTGACCCACACAAGGTATTTTTGGCTATTGCTACAAATAAACCCCAGCGACTTAAGACTGGTTTTGTGGTCCAGGGTCACATATGTTAAATAAAATGTAATTTCATCATTACAAATGTGTAATTACAAATAAATACATGACACAAGTTTCGGTTACACTTTATTTTAAGGTATCCTTGTTACAGTGTAATTATACATTTAAGTACTGAGTAATATTAATTAACTACATGCACTTATATGGTTAGGATTAGGGTTTGGCTTAGGGTTACTTGTATGTAATTATGCATAATTTATTGTTATTATAATAGTAAGTACATGTAACGTGTAACAAGAACACCTTAAAATAAAGTGTTACCTAAGTTTCAGTAGATTCTGAAATTACATATAAAGATGTATGTAAGTGCTACTTAAGTGGGTCAAACTTATTGCATTGAATATAAATTTAAACTATAATACATTTTCATTTAATTGTAAATAGCATGCAATGTCACATTTACTATCTTAAATATTATATTATTTATGATAACTACCCTTTTTAAAAGTATGCTAAATTGCAATTCTTTTACAAGAGTGCACACATTGTTAGCATTTCAAATAGTACTCATGCTTTGTGTGTCCATTGTGCATCAACTAGAGCAGCATGAACTTCTTTGATAAAGACTTAACATAAAACAGTGTATCTCAGAACGGTTTGAAGTGCGAGGGGACTTTAGTGCACTCCTACACAAGCAACGCTCATGGCATTTGAACAAAAAAAATATTGAAGGCTGTATGAGTCAGACTGCATTATAAATTGACATTCTTAGGTGCTATATGAGCGAGAGAGAAAGAGTGTGTGTGTGTGTGTGTGTGTGTGTGTGTGTGTGTGTGTGTGTTAGAGAGAGAGAGAGATAAAAAGAGAGACAAAGGTAATCAGAGAGTGAATCAGAGAGACAAAAAGCTGCAGACAGAGATGGGGAGCGTGGCAGAGCTGTTAGTTGGAAGGTAAGGGAGGAGTTTGCTTGTGTTGTTTAGAGCTGTCACTGAAGACGCCCGGTCCCTGCAGCGCTTTGTGATTGCATTTGGTTTAAAACGGCACCCTGGAAACAGTGATAGAAACGGTTCCATTCAAACCGCTCTATCTCTCTTTCTTTCTGTCTCCTCTCTCACACACGCACCAGGCACAATTCAGAGAAGAGATCCCCCACACAGAAGCAACATTCAATCTTGTGCCAGCTTATCTCACACACACACACACACACACACACAATCGTAGTCCGTCATCTGCACCATGCAGCATCTTTTAGAGTGTTTTGGACTCAATAAATTGCAGATGCTTCCTGTCAATCTGATATTGACATGTTTTTTTTTTAGTCTCTGTCTCTCAGCAATGGTCTATAGATTGGTCAATCACACAGATGATGTGTGGAATTCCTCACACAGTCAGACAGCTGCTGTGATAGACTGATATATTGGCCAGGCCAGTTAATCGCTTGATTTTAGACCATTTAAACATAAAGTTTTCATTTACTAAAATGTAGAAAGATTGTTTGTTGATGCCAGAGTTTCATACTAGATTTTACCCAGTTTTACACTGTCCTTATGCACATTTAAGGGTTAAAATGATCTTCCTATGTGTGCATCCTTGCCAATAAACAATTTTGACAATTTATTGCAATTAAAGACAAATTGCATATTTCTAAAACATTAAGCTGGGATAGAAAAATATTGAAACAGTAAAAAATTGCTTTTATTAAAAATCTTTTGTTTTTGAGCAAATATTATTGCCATTGCATTTCCATATTTTTATTTCATTTAAGCAATTTTGTGTTTCATTAAATTGCATTAGGTTGGCTATATATCAGCATTATACCGGCCATTTGGCCACTCTCTTGAAGAACCCATGTCGGTCGCAAATTTTAAATAGGCCTACTCTTTTCATCTCTCTTTCTCTCCCCTTCTATCTCTCTCAGTAGTGACAGGAAATCATAATCATCTCATCTGTTTTTCTCTCTATTTGTATTCTGTCCTCACTGGGTGATCGATACGTAATCCTAACAGCAATGTTGCTTCGTATGTGCTTTCTTACATCTGTGCTGGATATCTGGATACACTCATTAGGCCTCTTTAGAACACAGTATGGGTGTAACCTGCTTCTGTAACATCTGGCGCAATATTTCATTTGTAACATTTTAAAGCTGACATCCGGTCAGATCTGTCAGTTACACTCAACCTATCCCATCCTCAGGTCTGACCTTAATGTTGTTCATCTCCGTAATGAGGCGTGAGAATCAGGAAATCAAAGATTTTACACACATTCCTGTGTGGAGGTGTTAAAATATGAGGAAAGTTCTGTTTTTAATATTCCTACCTTTTCAAGGTGTACATAAACTGAGCAAAATATGTAAGTTAATATTTGAAGTAATTATAAATATGTGACCCTGGACCACAAAACCAAGCTGAATAAACAAGATTTCCATTGATGTATGGTTTGTTAGGATCGGACAATATTTGACTGAGATACAACTATTTGAAAATCTGAGGGTGCAAAAAAATCAAAATATTGAGAAAATCACCTTTAAAGTTGTCCAAATGAAGTTCTTAGCAATGCATATTACTAATCAAAAATTCAGTTTTGATATATTTACTGTAGGAAATTTACAAAATATCTTCATGGAACATGATCTTTACTTAATATCCTAATGATTTTTGGCATAAAAGAAAAA
>JAFVLL020012421.1:42500-48345 GCA_021397915.2 Tor tambroides | reverse complement strand
ATATGCTAATTTTTTGAGATAGGAATTTTGGGTTTTCATGAGCTGTGTGCCAAAATCATCAATATTAAAACAAATAAAAGGCTTGAACTACTTCAGTTGTGTGTAATGAATCTAAAATATATGAAAGTCTAATGTTTATCAGTACATTACAGAAAATAATGAACTTTATCACAATATGCTAATTTTTTGAAAAGGACCTGTATATTACAAAATTCTGAGAAAAAAGTCTTTATCTCAAGAATTGTGAGATAAAAAGTTGCAACTTGCAACTTTTTCATTTTTTTATTCAGTGGTGGAAATGGGCTTCCATAATGCCTTACATTTGAAAAGAAGTGAAATCTCTCATATTTATTTTCTCTACCATTCACTACTTCATCTCGATGCATTACTGGTCCATTATTGTTTTTTATTGTTGTTCTAGTATTTTTGTTCTAAGATTGCTTTGGTAAGAGAAATGGAGAGTAATTTGAGGTAATTATTGGGCTGTAAGCAGCGTCCTGTCCTGACTGTTAGTAAAGTCTGAAATGTGAGCGTCTCTCTTTCATGGTCTCATTAGAGGTGGCCTGAGCTGTGATTAGACACAACAGATGCATTAGGCTACAGCAGAGGACATTCACGTAGTTTTGAAGTAGTGATCCTATATCATTTACATATGATTAAACATCTCTGTTCTGACAGTATTATCAAATGCAACATTTCCCTTGTGCTCTGAAATGATATTCTGCGCAGGTATAGGCGGGTTTTACGTGGCTGCTATTTCAGATGCCCGTTTAGTGTTTAATTAAGTGTGTTTTTTCCTTCAGTAGTGGACTGAGCGTCTGCTCTCTGTCACAGCGCTGTCTCCGTGCTGTAGTTTTACGGCTGGCCCACTTAGTCTCAATATTTATGCTTTTTCTTGTGCGAGTGCTTAAATTGAAACGTAACCCTCCACATTTAAACAATAAAAGTCTTCAAGGGCCAACCTTCAGATCTACCGTCACTTCATAAATACCTTATCATAAAAAGAACAGAAAAACCATCATGAGAACACCTACTAATTAAAAACACATGCCTGCAACATTATTTAAAAATTCACTCTTCTTTTGCCCCCAACCTCTGTTTGAAAGAACCTTTACATGAAGAAACAGAAAACAGTCATTGCTAAGGATTTATATTTGACTTTTCTGAATATTTATCAAAGTGGAGAAAGAAAAGCAGATTCTTGTAGTACAAATCTGTGATGTACTACACCTTTCAGAAGCGGCTCTTGGACAGGAGCAGTCGCTCATATGATTGTGTGTGTTGACAGTGGTGAGTTAGCACCTATTGACCCTCTGACCTTTTACCTCTCTTTGACCTCTGCTTGCGGTGCCCTCTGTGCCACTAATAGAGACGTAATGCAGTCTCAGTGCTGGTTAGATAGCAGCGTTTAGGGTGTCAGTGTTCTCAGCGAGTGATGGCGGTCACATATGCTGCCGCTCTTCTTTTTACACATTTATTTCAGTCCCTGAACTTCTGAAACGAATGACTGAGTGTAGATCAGAGCGTTCTGTGAGACCTTTGAACTTGACTAAATGACACAGTCTTGTAAGTGTGGGTGGCCCAAGTGTGAGCTGATTTGCTCTCGTCTCAGGCTATGCATTCATTCGGATACATTTGAAAGTGGTGTTTTTGTTTTCAAAACGCTTACCATCCACATTAGCGGTTTCTTCAAAAGTTTCAAAGTGCAGAAATCATCTTAATGCTCATGCATAAAACATAATAAAAGCTCACTGAGATGATACTGAGAGACCAAGAGTAATACAGTTCTCATGCTATAATACGATCATTTTATTATCACACATAATCACCATCCTATGTTTGGTCTGAAACGCAGCTGCTCTCATGTTTAGCTGCAAGATGAAAATGAGAGTTAATTTTATGTCATCTTTGCATCAATGTGATATTCGGACTGTACAAAGTAACATATATTTAGCAGCACATAGATATAAACCTAAACATGTCATTGTTTTTAAATAAATCTGTGGTCACACTTTAATTTAAGGGGTAACACTTTAGTTCAGAAACCAATTCTGTTTTAACTAATTGCTTATTAGCATGCCTATTATTAATATATTGGCTGTTTATTAGTGCTTATAAAGCACATATTCTGCATGAGCATATTCTACATCCCTAATCCTAAACTTAACAACTACCTTACTAACTATTAATAAGCAGCAAATCAGGAGTTAATTGAGGCTAAAGTCATAGTTAATGCTTTGCTAATAGCGAGAATTGGACCTTAAAATAAGGTGTGACCATTTAATGTCTAGTTCTCACTGTTAACTATTAACTACGACATTTGCCTCAATAAACTCCTAATTTATTGCTTGTAAGGTAGCTGTTAAGTTTAGGTATTGGGTGGATTAAGGAATTTAAAATATTCTCATCCAGAATAATGCATTAATATGTGCTTTATAAGTACTAATAAACAGCCAATATGCTAGTAATATGCATGCTAGTTAATAATGAGAATTGGTCCTTAAATAAAGTGCTACCAAATCTGTTTTCACGGTCCACAGTACAATGCAGAAATGGCATTTTCAAATTTATCCATTTGAGAGAGCATCTACAAAATGTCCAGGTTTCTCAGGACAAAAACATCATATCTGTGTGGACAAAATACTAAAACTTAGAGAAAAAGATGTGTTTTAAAATGACCCTGATTAGTGTATACAAGCTTCCTTTTTCATGCACACATTATGTTTATGAATTGTAAATGACAGATCTGTCTTATATTGCTCATCAAATTGGTGCTATCTTGTTTAAAACAGACACTCATTTAAAGAAACACTACTCTACAAAGGAAAAAAAAAAAAAAAGCTTGAGAAACAGACTGATCCAAGATTTCTTTTTAAACCATGCATTCTTCAGCAAAATACAAATGACCAGAATCTGTGCGGTTGCTATTGTATTAAAACGTTTAATTTCAGTACTATTAATTTGTAGTTTTTTCTCCCAACTTTGTGTGATAAATTGGCGTGTGTGTGAAAGGAGCAGGGAACATGCGCAGAAAGAAACAGCTTGGGAAATGTTCTCATCAGCTCTGGTAATTAGAGGAATCTCATAAATTACACTTGTGTGGCACTGCATTTAAAGAGCACTCAGAACATCCTGAATTGTTAACATTTTTCATTACGTGGAAACGCCTGGGAACAAGAAGGAACAGCTGTTTGCGGCGCCGGCGCCTGTAGGAAACCCACATCGCTCATTCAAGGTGAACTTCAGTGCTCTGGAATAAAAATAGTGAGGACTTGTGTCACGCTAATTAAGCAGAAGCTGTTTGTTGCTTCTCTCTGTCAGAGTTTTTCTTCATCGTTAGACTAGAAGTTGCTAATATGGTTGTTTTCTGACACTTGTAGCTGTCTGTTTCTTTCTCAGCTGTAACTCCACTTTTACAATATATGCAGCATGACTAAAATCACTAACGCTGGCTCACTGGTAGTGTAGACAGGGCCAAGACTTTCAGTAACATCACTTTCTGAAGTGCCAATATTTGCCTTGTTTGTAAATCATTATTCAATGAGTCTTTGGACTGAATATTGATGTAACTGGATATTGGTTAACACACACACACACACACACACACACACACACACTACAACTGTAGTTAGTGGATCTCTGCTTCACCTGCAGAGGACAGAGTTTCATCTTTATACTCCAGGTGTACAAACACCTTCTAACCTCCACAGGTATCCATTTTTTGTTTTTAATTCTTAAAAGCAACAACCTAACTGTGAGTGTTGTCACCTTGCTGTAGGTTACCTGCACGATGTACAATAATGCAGCAGCAAACGGATACCTGATGATACTGTCAGCCTAGGACATTTAATAATTGCAATTATTGTTTTGTGTTTAGGGCTGAATATTTCACCCCCAAAAGCTAATACTGCCATTATTTACTCACCTTAATGTCCAAGCCCTTATAGCGAAATTTGAGTTACTTTCTGTAAATCTGGCCGTCTTCTATTTATCTATAACATCCTTCTGTTTATTAGGACTTGTGTGTTCAACTCCGGCATGTCCAGTTACAGAGCATGCGAGAAGTAATGGTGTTTTATGTTGTTTTTATTTATTTATTTGGATTCAGAGAATCTTAGACACTGTAAACTATCCTATAGAACTAAATGAATATTCAAAAATTTGGCTCGTGTCTTACATTAAAAAAAGTTTACACTTTAGAATAGGGAACACGTATTCACTGTTAATTAAGAGTTTTCCCTCAATAAGCTCCTAATTTGCTGCTTATCAGTAGTTAGTATGGTAGTTGTTAAGTTTATGTATGGAGTGGATTAAGGGAGCTAAAATATGGTCTTGCAGAATAAGGCATTAATATGTGCTTTATAAATACTAATAAACAGCCAGTATGTAAGTAATATGCATGCTAATACGCAGCTAGTTAAAACTGAGAATATGTCCTTAGAATGAAGTGTTACCAAAAAAATAAATAGCATCGCTGCTGGTCAGGAATGACATAAGGATGAGTAAATAATGACATCATTTATTAAACTGTAGTTTCCCCATGCAGAAAATGATCATTTACTTTGTTTTGTTGAAAGAAAATGATGCACTATAAACAATACTGTTGTGATAATGTTTGAAGGGTAGAGTCTGACAGCTTGAATATGCTCACTGTAAAAAACAAACAAATAATACTAATAATATTTTCAATGTTTATCACAACTTTTTTTCTTGTGAAATCAACCTAATCAACTGAAATCAGTGTTGTTCAGATAACATAATACTTTGAGCTTCTGTCAATTAAACCAGTCTCTTTTTTTGTATTAACTCAAATTTTTAGTTTAAATGAACTAAATTTTAAGGCAACCAGGTTGCAATATTTTATACAGTGAGGTTCTTTCAGAAATGTGTTTCTGAAAACGTTGCACAGCTGATGTTGGTCGGGAGGTTGCAGAGTTTCTTTCAGTCTGGAGCCCATTATTACATCTCTTGATACATTTCAGACATTTAAACCCAAAACACCTATAAATCAAAGCTTTAATTTAATTATTCTGTTTTAATTTGTTTTTAATCTGTGTTTTATTTAGAATTTAATTTTGTATACTTTTTTTTTAAAATATTTACTTGTATCAATTGTGTATAAAGGTGTAGTGCTATGCATAAGCTCATTGTGTTTTAAGCCTGACACCCAGTGTCTTTCACTGCTGTGTTTTAATTTTGAATTCAGTTATTGAAATATTTTGTTATCTCACATCACAGAGTGCAAAAACAAGGGCAGTGATTTGTGAGTGAGTTTTTTGTCAAACGTCTGTATAATAAATTAGTGTTTACTGTCTGACTGCATTACAGC
This sequence comes from Tor tambroides, assembly GCA_021397915.2. Classification (NCBI taxonomy): domain Eukaryota; kingdom Metazoa; phylum Chordata; class Actinopteri; order Cypriniformes; family Cyprinidae; genus Tor; species Tor tambroides. The sequence continues at coordinate 43,016 of JAFVLL020012421.1, read as the reverse complement.
GTGGACTGAATGTGTGTGTGTGTGTGTGTGTGTGTGTGTGTGAGCAGAAGAAGAGAGGAAGGGCCGCGGCAGGAATAAATAATCATTTGTCCAGGTTAGGATTCCAGCGGTGTATCTTACGTCTGTTAGTCACACTAGTGCTATCATTCGCCACCATTAATATCCAATTTCATATGAAGCAAGAAACCTTGTTTAGGAGGAATAAAATATGGTCAGATAACAGCAGGACACCATCCTGCTCACATAATTACCCAAACGCGGCGCGGGGAGGGATCAGATCCGCGGCTGGGCAGGGGGCATCGGCGATAAGCGCCCGGCGCGCTCCCACACACTGGTAATTACTTTATTGATAATTTGCAGGGAAAATTGCCTGAGCCAATCGTTGCTGCTAGATTTAATGGATTGGAGAAAAAAACTCGAAAAAAAAAGCACCTTTCAAAAGGATTTTAAATATTTTTAGGCCATGGGGAAGGCTTTTCCTCCGGCGATAATAGCTGAAAGTCATGTAAAATAGCC
>JAFVLL020012421.1:0-37500 GCA_021397915.2 Tor tambroides | reverse complement strand
TTTTAGAGCTGTCAGTTGTTTAAAACAATGAATCACGTTCTCTGTGTTAGCATAAATCTTAATAAACCTACTGAAATGTTCCTGTAAATATATTTTCTTTTCCCAAATGTGCATTCTGAAGAATAATTAAGGTCACACTTTAGTTTAGAGACCAATTCTCACTATTAACATGGTATTAACTATTTCTTTTGCCTCAGTAAACTCAAATTTGCTGCTTACTAATAGTTAGTATGAAAAAATAAATAATTAAATAGTTAGCTATTGTGTAATTACCCATATTTTGGTTATAGTGTCCACCCTTAAATTTACCAGTGTTTCAGTGTTGAATTAGATAAGGCAACTTCATGAGTTTTGTACAGTCAGATATCATTTTATGCTTAAGAAGGGGAAAAAACAATCTCTTTGGAAAATATTTAAGTCTTGTCATTATTTACTCAATCTTATGATATCCAAACCTGTATGACTGACTTTAACTCTCACGTTGTGTTAGTCATTTTGACTTGGAGAGGATTTTATTTTCCTGAAAATGCAAGTTAATGTTATCGCTAAAACTTACTGACTTTGCTCACTCACGGTATAACAACTTCCCAACATTTTTTGGATGTATTTTTTGTACTTTTTTGGGGATTTTCCCCCCCCCAACTTGTTACACTTGTGTTGTTCCCAGTCAAAAATGACTGGCCTACAAAAATTGCTTATAAATTTCCCATTATGCTGTATTATCACCAAATATTGGATTCAAATTTTTTTTGTCAACTGTTTTCTTTCAGTTAAGACTGGAACTGACTGATCGTAGGCTTCATTAATCTGAGCTTATGTTCCTCATTTTTTTTTTGAAAAAAAAAAGTTATTTGTGAATAGTTTTGTCAATATTCAATAAATTATGAAAAAATGCAGTTTATCACACTAGTGTGCTTTAATGTTTATCCAGGAATTTGGTTTGAAATGCTTTTATCTTGTACAAAATTGAACAAAGTCACACTTGCAGTGTTTCCAGTCAAAAATGACCGGCCTACAAAAAAAGTATCTTATAAATCTCTTGTTATGCTATATTATCACCAAATATTGGATTCAATCTTTTTTGTCAACTTGTTTTCATTCAATTAGGACAGGCTTTGTATTTATTTTTCAAACTGATTGATCGTAGGTCTCATTGATCTGAGCTTATATTGGTGAAAAATGACCTTCCATTGAAAATGAATGAGGAGGAGAATATAAGAGGCACATTTAGTGTTCAGGAGCATTTTCATCATGTTTATGTTCACATACGCACATGTGCTTACAAAAATTAAGGCCTCGGACATGTGCACACTTGGATACATGCATTCCCACACTTTCACACACTCACACACACGCACACACACACACACACTCACACACACTCACACTCACACTCACACGCACGCACGCACTCGCACACACTCACACTCACACACACTCACACACTCACACTCACACTCACACACACACACACACACACACACACACACTCACACGCACGCACGCACTCACACGCACACACTCACACGCACACACACACACACACACACACACACGCTCACACTCACACGCGCTCACACGCACACACTCACACACGCACGCACGCACGCACACTCACACTCACACACACTCACACACTCACACACACACACACACACTCACACACACACACACACACACACACTCACACGCACACACGCACGCACGCACACACACGCACGCACTCACACACACACACACACACACACACACACACACTCACACACACTCACACACACACACACACACACACACTCACACTCACGCACGCACTCACGCACTCACGCACACACACACACACACACACACACACACACACACTCACTCGCACACACTCACACTCGCACGCACACACTCACACACACTCACACACACACACACTCACACTCACACTCACACACACACACACACTCACACACACACACACACACACTCACACACTCACACACACACACTCTCTCTCACACACACACACACACACACACACACACACTCACGCACGCACGCACTCACACGCACACTTGCACGCACGCACTCTCACACACACACACACACTCACACTCACACACACACACACACACACACACACACTCACACACTCACACACACACACTCTCTCTCACACACACACACACACACACACACGTTTATGTACGCAAACAAACTATTTTGAGTATCGCAGGCTTTCTTTTTCACAGAGATGAACTTTATCATAACATATTTAACATATTGGCTGTTTATTAGTACTTATAAAGCACATTCTACATGACTATATTCTGCATCCCTAATCCTACCCAATACCTAAACTTAACAGCTTAACAGCTAATTAAGAGTTTATTGAGGCAAAAGTTGTAGTTAATAGTTTGTTAATAGCAATAATTAGACCTTAAAATAAAGTGTGACCAAAGCATTTCAAACCAGACCTCCTGGTTAAACATTAAAGCACACTAGTGTGATAAACAGTGCAATATTATTTTCATATTGACAAAATTATCCACAAATAATGCTTTTTTTCACTCAAAAACTGAGGAGCATAAGCTCAGATTAATGATGACTATGATCAGTCAGCTCCAAAAACAAATATATATCCTTTCCTAATGGAAAGAAAACAAGCTGACAATCTGATTGGTGATAATATAGCATAACAGGAGATTCACAAGCATTTTTTAAAGGCTGGTCAAGTTTGACTGGGAACACCAAAGTTGCTATAGGGTTTTCAACACAGCACATAGATTAAGTTACAAAGCTATTTCTGCTTGATTCCTCAGGTGATCTGGCGAAACGACTGGACGAGTCACATTTAAATTGAATTGAATAAAAGTGTTTCTAAATCTAACAAAGACCTAGTAATGAATGAATGTAAACAGTAAACACACAGTTTGATCCCCAGACACTGGCTGCTATTCTCTGTGTGTGTGTTCTGTATTTAGTTTCTCTGCAGCTTATGTGTCCTGAGGGAGTCAATAGATGTAATTGTGGCTGTAATTAGGGGATGTGGCTGGCATGACATTAACATAATGGAGGGACAAACACAAATGAGCAAACACAGGGGCCGTTATCTTAAACACTTCAGACCCTTGGGAGCCCTGCCTTAATCTGAGCTTCAGTCTCCAGGAGCTCCATTCACACTGATGTGTTTGGTCACTTACACACTGCCCTGTACACCTTCACCACCGTCTCTACTTATGACTCATGTCAAAGTTGGTTTATTGTAGTTTCTTTTATGACATCTGGAGGAAACAGAGATTTGAAACTGTGATAGGTTGGTGTAGAAGCTGCATAAGCAACTTGATGCAGGTGGAAGCCGGCAAGCAGTGAAGTTAAAGAGGTGTAGCATGCACTCGTTTGGGCTCATCGAAGACCAAAAATATAGTTTGTTTTGTGTTTAAAGAGTGTGCATTTGCCTAAATGCATAAGGGAACCATGACATAAGAGTGAACTCCCCAATGAACCAAGCATTGAATAAAGCAAAATGATGGGGAACAGAAATAGTCTTGATTCTACTGGTTGGGGTATTTTGACAGGTTTCTGGGCATTAATAGGGTGCTGTGCTTGATTTCTAAGCAATAGGGGCTTTCATATCTACTGCCCTTGCCATTAAATGATCAGTTTGAGACATGCTAAATAGATGTCTTTAAGCATTGTGTCATCTCACTTTCTTTTGAAGTGTCTCACGTTTCTTTTTTTTCTTTTTTTTAATTACTAGGCATTGCTTGGGTCTTCTAGATGGATCATAGACAGGCAGACAGACAAAAGCCATATTTGAATGGTGTAAGTTAGTCGGGGTATTAGTCTAAGTAGCCAAATGCATATGAAGGAACAAAAACAACAAACTCTTTGTATCTCTCGGAAAGATACAGCGCTGAGTTCAAGCAGGTGATAGAAAAGAATGAACACACCTGAAACAGTTTTTGTAACATTTGAATTTTCCGGTGTATGCAATCTCATGCAGAAAACTGCACAGTGGAATGAGTGAGTTTCTTCTCATTAATAATGCGGGCCGAGCCTTTTAATAATGAACCGTCGCTCTGAGACCTTCACTGTTATTACAACTTGTGCATGCCTGCGCATCAAAACACAAAACACAAGTCAGTAAGTTTTAGTCCAATATGAAATTATTAACTATAGCATTTTTAGGAAAATGTTTAGAACACAACGTATTGTTTTTGAGCTTGATTTAAGCACAGAAATCTGCTATGAAATAATGCCTTTTTAAATATTGTTTATGTTTGGTGTACTTTTACTTGCAGCAGATGATTGTGATTAAAATGAGCCCAGTTATTGGTCACTAATATATCGGCAGTATATATTAATTTGTACTGCTTAATTATGACATAAATCACAACTGTTGATCGTTTTCCTTGATATTGTAATCATGATTATTAATGTTGATCAATAGAATTTACATTAAAATGCTTTTTGTTTGTGGTAACTGCATGCCATTGCACATTCAAAATCGGAGAGCCATTTCAGAATTAGTTATTAATTATTGCTCAGTTTAATATTGCTTCTCTTAGTTAAGTGAAAAACAACTTTCAATTAAATAGTGAATAAATTATTTGCAGTAAGTGAGCAAAGAATCCGTTTGCTGTATGTAGATGGATGCAGATGATCATAAAGAGCCGATAATCGGTATAACGACAGCAGTATAAAGTTCTGAAAGTGTGAAAACAACATGACTAACGAGGATTATGATAATATGATTATGCTAATGCAGTGTGTGTGTGTATGAATCACACATCCATCAATCACTCTTTCGGTGTAGACGCTCAGGGACAGACGCACATGAAAAGCTCTTCCCTGTTGCTTCCGGTTGGCTTTTCTCCTCAAATAGCTGTTTTTTTTTTTTTGCTGGGTTTTTTAGCATGTTGTGGTTTGTTAACCTGCTGTATGCACTCTGACACACAGACACATCTGAAGAGCTTCATGAGTGATTTGAATCAGATCGTGTGTGTGTGTGTGTGTGTGAGAGAGAGAGTGTGTGTGGATCAAAGGCGAAGCGGCGTGGCGGGGTGCTTACAGACCCACGTGTGGTGTTGTTTTCATGAAAGATTGATCAGACCTCTAGGATGACAGCAGGCTTCTCCACACCCAGCACAATGTGTTTCCATGCAAAATTTATTGAAAAAGACGAGACATTGTAAAGCGATCTTGTTGCCTATTAAAGCAAAAGCAGTTATTGTGGGGTGTGTGTATGTGTGTGTGTACCTACTTAATCATATTTTGATTTATTTGAGGATATTTTGTACCCAGATGTGAGCTAAATCTGACACAACCTCTTTGGGGATGTCTTCATTTGTGAAAATTGTATAAAAATAAAGTAAATATGTATTTTTTTATCATAATTATTGTGAAAATGCAGAAAGTTTTAGAAAGTAACCCTGTAAAAGGTGTTTGTAATTAATTTACAAGAAAAGACTGCAAAAATGCTACAGAATGAAAAAAATAAAGAAAAATCCCAGAAGTCCTTGTGGGTCGCATCTTTATACACATTATATGATTGCCTTTCATATACATTTTATATAAATTTCAAAGAAGTTTTGTTTCTTTTTATTTTTGGTATCAGTAGTGTACATTAGCATGTTTTTAATACATTTTCTGTAATTTACTTAACATAAATTTACTTGTAATTTACTTAACAGTTTAACAGTTTAACTTTTTTTCTCAGCAGGATACAGTTAAGTGCTCTTGAAAAATATGAGTTTTTAGCCATTTCTTGAATATTGTAAGTAGGGCTGCAACAAATGATTATTTTTTTATAATAGATTAATCCAACAATTTTAACAACTAACTTACTATTAATAAGCAGAGAATTAGTTTATTGAAGTAAAAAGTCGTAGTTAATGGTTTGTTAATAGCAAGAATTGGACCTTAAAATAAAGTGTGACCGTATAAAGCGTTATATAAATAAATGTGACTTTACTGTAGTGCCGATTGCAGAGCTGGTACAGACACATCCACATCGCTATGATCAGATACTTTCTTTCGCACACTGTCATGTTTGTTGTGTTTATTTCATTATTGAGAGGAAAGCACACGGCACATATTTATGTATTCATCTAAACGTCACTCTCAGCAGCATCGGGATGTTCACTAACAATAAAGCACTGCTTGCGCATATCGAACTTCTTTTTAACCCTAAGCGAAGAATGAAAACAGCTACAGCGCCACACTGGTCAAACCACGTAATTGCAAGCCCTTACATTAGATCATATGAGATAAAACGAGTATTTGGCAACACAAATATTTGTCGACTAATCATTTTAGCCCTAATTGTAAGAGATTTGATTTTCTATGCCCTCACAGAATTGTGATATGTTAACTTGCAATTGAAAAATAGAAACTTGCAATTTTGAGAAGAAAACAGAAATTGTGACATATCAACTCGCAATTGCGAGAAAAATGACAACTGTGAGATAAAAAGTCAAAATTGCCTTTATTTTTTTGTTCTGTGGGGTAAAAAACAGATTTGCGAGATGTGAACTTACTATTCTGAGAAAAAAAGTAACAATTGTGAGATATAAACTTGCACTTCTGAGGAAAAAAAGTCTGAATTTGCCATAAATATGGCAAACTCGCCATGGCAAGAAAAAAGCCTGAATTGTAAGATAAAAAAGTTGCAATTACCTTATTTATTTTTAATTCTGTGTCAGAAACAACCTACCATATATGTGATACTGAATGTTTCCAAAAAGAGGCGTCTTAGATGGCAACATAACGCAGGTCCTTCCTTCCAACAGCAGTCAGACTAACTGCAGTAATAATATTGTATGGTTGTATATTTTTTTAGTATGTTTTTCTTTGTTTATTGTATTGTGTTTGGTCTTGTGGAGTATGCAGTAACAAGTGAATTTCCCCAGTGTGGGATTAATAAAGTTCATCAAATCAAATCAAATAATTGCTGACTTTAATAATAATGCTGCTGACTTTTTTCACCTGAGAATTGGCTGTTGCATTTACAAAATCTTGAAATGCTGGTCAGTGTGTTTGATATGGGGATGGACATTAGCCACTCTAGCTCTTCTGTCTCTCTCTGTGTGTGTGTGTGTGTGTGTGTAAGGACTGCTCTGGCCACGGCTAATCACAATGGAAACACCCCATGTGAGTGAAGGAAAGCTGGAACAATCCACTTACTGGCCTCTGTAATCTGGTTAAGCATTAGGAGGTAGTTAATGCACACACACACACACACACACACACACGCCTGGAGCCGCTGGGAGGACGGGCACACCTCGTCAAAGCTTTCCCAGCTTTTAACATGTTAAGCATTTTCTGATTATGTTCCCAATTCTTGTTTTACTGCCTTGTGGGGGTTTATTAGTTTAGTTTAATCATAACCACAATCGCAGTCATTCGCACAAACAGAGATCCAGCCCTGGAGCGTGATGACGGCGCTCCGGCAAAACCAAATGAAATCCCACAATCCAATTAAAGTGATCTGCTCATGCTGAGCTGTGCAGTCGCCATCCACAACAAACTCATATCTAATCAGTGGAGCCTCGCTCCGGCCCACTTTTACGGCCGCTTCGCGAGCTGCGCCTGATGGGCTGTAATGCGTTTGCGTCCGGGGCTACGCTGCTTTATGGTCCAGACAGACAGAGCGAGGTCTGATTAGAGCCGGAACAGCTGCTTATGAGATCCCCACATGACAGACCTCTTTCTGGATTTAGGAGCATTATGGAAATGTGCTTGTCAACACATCCACTTGCCCGTTTAGATACAGCGTGTGGTGTTTTTAATCACTGTCCTCTCTCGTGATCTCTCGCTCTCTTCAGCAGACAGCTTTCAAAAGCAGAATAAGATTTCAGATCAGTCTTATTTTAGGATCATTGCGATACTGGTAAAGTTTTTGTTAATATTTTGAATTTTGTCATGTTTTGTCATGTTGTCATGTCTGTGTAGTCTTTAGTAATTTTATTTTAGTTATTTTAGTACAGTACTTGTCAAAAGTTTGTGACATTATTATATTTAAAAGTCTCTTCTGCTCACCAAGGCTGCATTTATATGCTCAAAATTACAGAAAAACCCCCACAGATTTTGTGAAATATTATTACAAATTAAAATAAATTATTTTACACATTTTTATTACACAGAACTGTTGACCAAAGAAATTAAATGGTAATAAAAAGTAGCTTTTCTATAAGGCAGATGCTTATTGTAGCCATCTACTTTCAGTATTTAGCAAATATGCATATATGTCTTTTGAATATCTAAAAAAAAACATTTAATTTCACAAACCTTGAAAACTTTGGCGAAGGTTCGGTGTGAAGAGTCCATTTGTATAATGCATATAAATTAGTGTGCATTGTGCGTGATATATATATATCTATCTATATATATATATATATATATATCTATAATATAATCAGAGTTTCCATCTGAAGAATAAATCTGTTTATTTTACAGTTCTTTTTTTCATATAAATAATTTTGCAAATAATTTGTTTCTAATTTAGATAACAATAATATTTATTTCAGCAATTGTTTGGCTGATATAATGTATCTTATTATTATTAGTGTTAGTGTTAGTGTTATTATTGTTATTACATTGAGCCTTACATTCTACTGTACAATAGTAATATATTTCTGTCACAATTTCCTCATGTTAAACCAAACTTTTACTTTGACGGGTTGCAATGAAGAACTTTCAGCTTCCGTTAATAATAATATGCAAGGAAAATAAAAGAGTGACATCTAGTGGAGAAGATTAATGATAAGATTCACGTTAATCAGACCTTGCGTTAAATGTTTGCAGAAATAAATACGGAAAAAGAACGATTTGTGGCTTTTGAGAATCAATATCGAATCGACCACATTTCAAAAAACAAAGTTGTTGTTTTTTTGCACAGCCCTACAAGATATCAGCATCAGTCAAAAAAAAAAAGGTCTACCACTAATTTTGACTTTACTGCAGTTTGTTATAACAAAATATCACATTGTCAAATGCACTTCATTGCTGTCAAACAGCACAGATGTTGACCAGTGAGCTTCTGAAGAGCTGACAAACCATCTGATCCAAACCTTTTTCTCAGCAAACACAGAGCCATGAGTCACAAATGCCAATTATTATCCGCGATGATTTTGTGACATTATGCGTCTAATGGATTTCATTCGACTGAAGCTGTGTGTATTCCAGTATTATGACAAGCACTTCATCAATACATACTCTAATGAAGAAGTGTGAAACATGAACCACATCAGTCCACAATCAATGTATATCCTCGGCTGATAAAATAGGGGTAGATAGCTCTTTTCTTTGAACAGTATTATTTACGGGTAGCAAATTAGTAGTAACTGTCTGTCAGTTTTTCCTACCATAGCGCCTCGTTTCGACTTCCCTGCTCTTATTGTGTGCCGTTCGATTGAGATATTGAGATCTGTCTTTTATGCTATAGTTTTTATTTACTTTACGCTGTTTAATCATGCGCTCTGTAAACGCTGGCCGGTTCTCTTGTGCTGCGAGGGTACGTTTCTGTACAGATAGACAGATTGTTGACATCACTCACTGTGTAAGAGCTTTGAAAGCGTATGAGTGTTTGAAAGCTGCTTAATTTGCAGCCGTACACACGGGCAGGGAAGTGTGTGGGTGCCATGTTTACCATTCAGACCCAAATGAATCACGCTGATAAATTATGGACAAGAGATTGTTATGACTTCCACATCAGTCCGTTTGCTATTTTCACCGAACTGCCCAGTGTAGACCTTTGAAAGCCTTATTAGAGGTGAAGTAAAAGAGCGGCGCACACTTTTAACGTGATTGTGTGTTTGGGGTGTGTTTTCATGTTTTCATTCAGAGTGATTACAGCGTTTCCCGCAGGATTCTGTGAGACTGCCTCGCGACCTTTTTGACTCCAAGGCCCCCGTTGTCAAAAACAATATTTAAAGATATTTATGATACTTCTGCTATAGTAACAAAGCAGCTCATTTTCAAACATTTGGCAACAAAATAAAAAAAGTGTATGTATATATAATTAAATTAAGTGAATTTTCTTCATGATTTACACTTTTTAGTACCAGTGAATTTGCATGGCTTTTCTAGTTTGTGATTATATGGTTTCTTAATGATCTTTTATTCACAAAATGCAATTTCTACATAAAATATTTTAGAGCTTTACAAAATGTATATACATTTGTAAATAAATAAATAAATTAAATTAAATTACAAATAATAACAAGAATAAATTTAAATTTAAATTTTTTGTAATATATTAGTTGTCCAAGATCATGAAATCCCTGGTTCTTAAAAGTGGTGAAAGGTAACAAATTTCATTAAGAAGTATGATTTCACCTTACATCTTGATTTTCAGCTGATTTAGCTGAATTTAAACCTTGATTAGTCTTGTTTTAATTAATTTTAATCCGTCTTGTGGCCCGCCAATTGAGAACTACTGTTTAAGGAGGACTCCTCGTGGTCCCTCATAACAAAATATTGTACATTTTAAAGTTAACTGAAGCAATCTGGTGCACGTTGAGAGCAAACTTAAGAGTACAGATCTCAGTGACCTGAAAAAGGCTTTGCATTGACTTGTCAACGCATTGATTTGGATTTTTAATTGTTATAGTTTCTCAGTTCACATTGAATTCACACTGTTATTTTTAAGAAGCGAAACAATTTGCATAATAATAGGACAGAAATATTACTATAGTAATGCAACTGCACTGTAAAATAAAAATGAATGGGTAGTTTTTACTTCACAGTAAAAAAATACCATGCTTGGGTCTTAATTTGTTCAGTTGCAACTGTTAGACCCTCAAGCTTTTATTTTGCCTGAAAACTGCCAGGAGACATTTAAGTTTATGTCATTACTTAATGGTTTATAAATGCTTCTCATTACAAAAAAAAAAAAAAATGCTTCTCAATCAATCAATCAATCAAAAATGGAAATTGTGTCAATGAGAAAATCAAGTAAACCTGGCTGATGTTTGCATGTTGTGCATGAGAGCTGTGAGTTTCAAAAGCATATGTGAGCACAAACAGCAGATGTGTATAAATGAACACAGTGCTGTGCTTCACTCTAGAGCGTAACAGACTACTTACATACTTCATTAAATCACAGCCGTTTATGATTTGATAATTACACTAAGCCATATTGTAATTTCAGTTTTATTTGGATTGACAGATGCCCTGCCAAATAAATAGTGCAAAACTCAATATTAGAGATTTATAATATCTAAAAATCTATGAAAAATAGATAGGTTTGTTATGAAACTGTGGTGGTCCATTTTTTCTTGCTATGTGGGTCAAAGACAAGACTGGTCTTGGTGTCTACATTGAATTACATTTACAAAAGTGATTTTATATACACAGAAAGTATAATAAATGCAAGTAAAGTGTCTACTTTAATGTTTCAAATAACTTTTGTTAAAATGTAAATATATGGGTGAAATAATGTTAAAGCTATAAAGTTTAAACTTACTGTTTTGATTCTTGAGAAGTCTTTGGCTCATGTACATGTGTGTTAATCTTTGGTCACAGCTTGTCTGAACGTAGATCTTTGTCAAAGTAGACAGCATATTTTATGACATGACCCAAACTGAAGCTACCTATTAAACATCAACTCTTTCCGTTGTAGATTATAAACATGTCATTTCATTTATGCAGGCCATTTCCTTTATAATTGAAGCATATATGGAATCAGTAGCCTGTATTTTTCTCTAGCTCTCCAGAGAAGCACCTCTGAGTTTCCACAGAGCAAATCCCGAGAGCAGACGGCAGCGTGGCGCTCCAGGCCAGATTGGATTGTTTTCTGTCCTGAGGAAAGAGAGAACGGGGGTCTTACTGTCCCTTCGAGCAGCCAGAGATATTCATAAAGGTGGGCTCAGGCATGAATGAGAATGGCGAGTCCAGCTCTGATAACCCGCGGGTGGCCGGCGCTCGCGTCCTGACAGAGACGGCTTTGTGAGCACTTATCCTGTCTGTACAGTGGCAGGAGCTCATAGGGATAATCGCTCTAATCTAGTTAAGGTTAAAAGAGGGCCATGACTGAGAGCTGGCCTTACACATACAAATCTCTGCGCGCAAATCCCGTTTTAGGCCCAAACAAGAAAGGTGTCATATTGATTATTCTAATAGGAAGCTAGCAGCGCTGTCAACCTCCAGACAGATGGAGAGAGAGAGAGAAGAAACAGATCACCAGGTTAAAGTATGATGTGTATTCATGCACTCCACTGGTGTAGTTATAGGAATAGAGCAGAGATAATTGAGTAATAGGGCATCTTCCTGTCTTAATGCCATCGGAATGCCCTAGTGAATGGCTTAATGAGTGGAATAGACCATAGCACCAACCTCACTGTTTTTCCTGAAGATTAGGTAGTTACTGTCAGGAAAACTACCCTTTTTTGCTTCATACTTTGTGATTAGTAGTGTCTCAGTTCTCTCTGTAACATTTTTGGTACTAAAATCTATTGGAACTATTAAATTATTAATTTCAAAAAGAACAATAACAAAAATCAATATAATATTAATGCTAATGATGATTAAAAGTAAATAATACATTAAAACAGCATGTATCTTTCAAATATTTTTCATTGATTTAAAAAAGTTAAAGTTAAACAAAGAAACATTACACATAATAGAATAGGTGGCAGATCTGGTATCTGGTACATCATTTTATTTTATTTTATCTATCTGTTTATTTTGTTTGTTTCTTCGTTTATTTTTAGTGTCGTCCATTGCTATGGTATGATGTCAATCATCGTAATTTTGGAATCAATCCCATAATTAAATTTGGAATAGTTTTTCATGCACTGGTCAGTTTTGAGATTTTGGGCTATTTTTAGACTAGTCGAAAAAAAACATCCAAAATACACACCTAAAAACATCCTTACACACACCAAACATTATAGCTTTATTCCTCTCTGTATTCTGAAGATTTTTTACTGAGAGATTTGTTCATATATCGTTCACCCGATTTTATACAACATTTTATTCTTCTTATTTTATTTTTCTGATAGTCGACACTGTTTTCTGATTTAAGGAGTGATAAAAATAGATATATTATACTTTAATATGCCAGCAAAATGAAACAAGAATTTTAACCCTTTTTTATCCAAAGTTCAGATTTCTGTTTTTAAAATTTGATTAGACAATGCCTCTCTTTAAACATAACATAACAGAAAACAAATGCAAAACAGTTTTAATGTACTGTGATTAATCAGCTGGGGAATATATGGTGATATGCATTAGTTACATTTTTTACCATATTTACCTGTAGTGTCTTACCTCAAGAAAAAATGGTTCTAAACAGCACCATGGTCTTTGAAATGATTTTTAACCTTTACAGAGTTTAAAACCAAAAAGGTGAGAATAAAGAACTCTAAACTCTAGAATAAAGAATCATTTTAGCATCAAATGGTTCTGAATAGAGCTGTCACTAAAGTATGTGTAGAGAACTTTTAAAGAACCATCTTTCATGGAGTGGAGTTTTTATGAAAGATAAAACTTTATTAAATTGTGAATGGGTTATATATAGAAAGTGAGCAAAAAAAAAAAACAGCCTTTTTATAATCAGTGAAGCTGTCAATTATTTAATTTCAGTGCAAGTTCAAGTTCTGCACTCTTGCAGAAACTCCCATTATAATCAATGAAGCTGACTACACTGCACTATCACTCTCTTATTTACTTTGTGTTCAGACTGCGTTGGTTATTATAAAAGGATTTGCAGTTGTGCAGAACAAAAACATCCAGCATTTTGAGAGTGGATCCTGACTTAAGCACCTCTGATTGGCCATTGCGTTCATGCTCTTAACAGTGCTGCAGTTCTCAATGCTTCAAACCAGGTTGTAAATAGACACTTTTGATGCTCTTCACAGAGCGGGAGCTTTGGAAAGCTGCTTCCTAACAGCTGGTACCAAACTGGTACCACAGAAAGACTGGTATCATTACATTTTTCAAATGTCATTATTGACTTGGTACTGGTATCGATTCTTTTGACAGCACTAGTTATTAGCAGTAATTAATACTTCACTTTGTGCCTAAAACACTCCTTAGCCATGAAATACACATTTGTTCTGTCAAATAACATAATTGATCTGTGTAGCAGGAATACTAAAGGGAGTAAGCTATTTGGTTTGCCATTCTTGAGCTTTATTTTCTAGGTTAGTCTAGAGATTTATGATCTGGGATTAAACAGAGGAGGGGAGATGGGATATGTGTGTTAGAACAGTTGTATAGCCTTGTGTTTCCCTAAACAGAGTGTGTGTGTGTGTGTGTGTGTGTGTGTGTGTGTGTCTCAGGTTAAAGGTGATGGAGGTGTGTCTGTATTCTTCAGGTCGAGGTGTGATGAACAATAGCATTGCAGCACTGCAGATGATTATCTTATTAACTGCTGTGTCTGTGAGTGCATGGGTGCCACTTGCAAATGAATAAGTGCTCATTTCTCTGTCCTTCTCACTTGCTCTTCGATCCTGTTTTTATGTGGTGCCAGTGTCACCTTTTTACATGCTGCCATGGCAGATGCCAAAGCATTGTCTGATTGCGCTGGACTAGCAGCCAGAATATTTCCATGAGCCATTTCAATAGCTCCTGTGCTGATGGTTATGCTCTAACCAATTAAGCTTTGCAGAATCATCGCTACATGCAGAATACTTTTCATTCAGTTTTGTTGTATTGAAAAGAGCAGTGTGAGAATTCACTCATTTGCTTTCCCCAAACCCAACAATCACTTACACTGTGACATATCCTTAATCTGTCGCATGAAGCTGGTCGAACAAATCACAGTCTGAGATAGGGCTGGGCGATATATCTCATGCGATATGCATGCGCATCTCGTCAGTAAAGCCGGTTCCTTGATTAGTGGTAAATCTTCATCACCTGTTTTCAAATGGAGCGGCATTTAATTCACAGAGCCGTAGTTCACTGACAAGCTACGCAATATCGCGTTCATTATTGCAGATGAATCGCCTTCGATAATGAACGCGATATCGCGTAGCTTGTCAGTGAACTACGGCTCTGTGTATTCACTGCCGCTCCATTTGAAAACAGGTGATGAGATTTAGCGCTAATCAAGGAACCGGCTTTACTGACGAGATGCGCATGCATATCGCATGAGATATATCGCTCAGCCCTAGTCTGAGAGTAGGTTTGGAGTTGACAAAACCAAACAGTTCAACCCGGTTTCAGCAGTATAACAACACTCGCTATAAATGTTCCCTGTCAACTCATGGCTCAATCCAGAGTTTCTGATTAACTCATGCATCTGAAAGTGTGACATCTACAGCAAACAGCCATGAAACATGGAGAGAGTCTGCTTGATTCACTCTCATGAGAAAGTTGAAGATTAAGGAGATCATTATAAAATAAAGAAATAAATATACATTTACAAGGCAGGAAGAAACCCAGCTGTTTCAATGAATGCTTGAGAAAGAAAACATCTCTGCAAGCGAATATAAACTATATCATTTCTATAACCTATATCATTTTATATAAATGATCCACTACATAAAGTTTTAAATAAAAATTCATATCAGTTCACAAAAGTAAATACAAACTTACCTGTGTATCCACTGAAACTGGAACAGGCCTCTAAACAAGCCGTAACATTGTCTTTGTGCTATCATGACATGATCCAGACTGTTGGTATAGTTCATTATTTAATATGTTAGAATAACAGTTTAGCACTTTCATGTAGGTATTGGTAAGTTCTTTTAATGTATATTAATAATATAACAGGCTCCCTGATGCAAGGAAAAGCAACTTATGCAGGAGCCTGAGGGCAGAATGTTAAGTTAACATCAGCGCTCCACATTTCTGATCATAACGCTGCAATAATGCACTGGTGTATTAGCCTGGTTTTTACTGTCTGCAAAAACTGTCCAAGCAAAGTCAATCTTTATTTACAAAGCACTTTCAGAATTACTCAAGATTACATAAAAAGACCATACTAAAAACAACTGACCTAAATCATAATACCCATGATTACATACTCCAGCAAAAGTAAATTTCTTAAGTCTGCTCTTGAAATCATCAGTAGAGTGGATTTAATCTTCAATGGCAAACCGTCATAGTGGACACAATCTAAAAGAAAGTCATTCAGTATTATAAAAGCACTCAATAAGACTTGCACTATATTCAGTGTACAGTTTCTTCAGTTTAAATGTGTGTGAACAATGTGCAGTTTTTTTTGGAATGGCAACTAAAATTTCCAACCCAGGCTCATTGAAAATATGTGCTTGTGGCAACATTTCTGCAACACCGATATTACGTACCTTGCTGCACGTTTCACGGCAGTTTCAAAGTGAAATATCCAGTGAGTGGCGCTAAAACTCATGTTCAGTATGTGACTGTGGCCACATTTTTATTACTTTGCATCAGGTGTGTATTGCGGCTGTTCAGAATACAAATGTCCACTGAGTGTTGCTAAATGGTCAGTGCTCTGTCGTGTTGAAAAATAACATACTCTTTACACCAAAAATGCAAAAATGATATAAAAGCTACCCTACCTTTAAAGTTGTTTTGAAGTCATAACATATTATTGTGCAAGGAATTGTGCACAAATTTGGCCTTTTTAATTGAAACTCTGACCCTATAAATTATAATTTGTGTGTAAAGGAATTAAAGTTATCAGAGTTTTGCTGTCTCTAGTGTTCGTTTCAAGTAAGTATATGTTTTTTGAGTGTTGCAGAAATGCAGGTAGAGGCACATATTTCCAATAGTGCTATCCAATGATTAAGCACAATTAATTGCATCTAGGGGTGTGTGATATGATGATTTTTGATCATGGACGATAAAAATGTCTCCACGATCTGCTTTTGAAGAAATATCGTAGTATCGTGCTAAAGCGCATATTCTGTCACGCGCCGCCATATATACTGTACAACGCGACATACAGTCACATCAGTGTTTACTCAGCGGTAGCGTGTAGGCTGGAATACACTACACTATACGACTTTTAAAATCTGAACAGATTTTTAAATCACTGGCCATCATACTCTACACGACCGAGGATCATACGCTACCAGACTTTAAAGTTGTTCCGATCACAACAAACTCACGCAGAAACGTGTGCCTTGTTGCTAGGAGACGTATGACAAATGAAAACAATATGTGTTCTAAAATCGGCTGAAAATATCAAACATGTTTGATATCCTCCGACTGGATGGAATCAAAGTCTGAAGCTAAGAAACCGGAGTCTGTGACCATCAAACACTACGCGACTTTCTGTGGAATCTGTCAGCTGTGATCTGCAGACTGGCTCTGACTTTCCTCAACTAGCGTCAACTTGTTCAGACTGGAAATCGGGGGAAAATCGGGGCAAAAATCATGTAGTGTATTCCAGGCTTAACTCTCATGGGACATTGCACTTATTCACAATCACAAAAGTATATTATTTGCATGCACTTTAAAGCCTTGCTGGTTGAACGTTTCATTCACGTGCTGTTCTGACGTGCGCCTACACCTGAAGCGCTCTAAAAAGTCTGTTAAACAGTGCCTGATTGCTGAACTAAGTTATCTTTTGTACTAATACTGTAAAAACACACAAGGTTTATGTGTAGACTCAGTTGGTTATGTCTAAAATGAAGGTAAACTGCTGAGAGAAAGCGGATGCATGACTGTATATTAGATGCGTGCAGCTCTTAAAGGGATAGTACTAAACATGCTGCCGACAATCATTAAAGGAATATCCTAAAATTGTATTCTGTCATTATTAACTCACTCACATGTTGTCCCAAACCTGTATTAATTTCTTTCTTGTGCTGAACACAAAATAAAATATTTTGAAAACTGTGGGTAACCAAACAGTTGCTGGACAACATTGAATTTGATAGTAGGAAAAAAATACTATGGAAGTTGCTGTGGACCAGCAACTGTTTGGTTTTCCACATTCTTCAAAATAGCATTTATTTTCAGCAGAAGAAAGAAAATCATTCAGGTTTAAAACAACTTTTGAGTGAGTAAATGATGGTATAAAAATAAAACACTATTTTTATTTTTGGGTGAATTATTCCTTTAATGTTAATAAAACAACAAAACAATAAAAATCACTCACTACTCTTGAGTGAAAAACTTTAGTACAATTGCTTTAATAGGAAGCAATATAGAGAGAGTTTTATTTTTATATTTGTTCATTCAATTTCTTGAATGCTCCTGCTAAATACACCTATTGTCCCTGAAAATAAAACATTGTTTGTTTTATTTGTATATTACCCTCTTAAAGGTGCCATAGAATGGAAAACTGTCTTTACCTTGGCATAGTTGAATAATAAGAGTTCTGTATATGGAAATGACATACAGTGAGCCTCAAACACCATCGTTTCCTCCTTATGTAAAACTCATGAATAAAAAAGACCACTGAAAAGTAGGCGAATCAGAACATAACACCGACTGTGACGTTACAGTCAGGATCACTAATAGTTACGCCCCCAACATTTGCAGCCGAATCATCAGAAGTTCTGCAGGTATCATGAAGAAACAAGCGAGGACAACAGCGAAAATGGCAGATCATGGAAATAAATGTTATGTTCCAGGCTGTGCAGGGGTTGTGAAGTGCAGGGATGGGTTGGTGTATGTATTCAGAAAGGCACGGAAAGAAAATAACGCGTAATAATAAAATAACTTGAGCCACTAAAGGGACATGGTAGCTGCTTGCTAGCGGTAGCCTGTTACATTACAGTACATAAGATTTCACTTACCACATAAACTGAGTAAGGAGAGATGACTGAGGATGATGGCGAATGATTTACAGATCTTGAGCACCACTGACAAGCATCTGATCTTGTAAAATGTGTGGTAAGTACTGCCGCTCCATAGAGTACATGTGATCGCGAATCTCGAAAGTGAAAGTAAAACACGATCGTGCGTTTGAAAACAGTTTCAACGCCCAGCATATTAATAGCGGCTCCCTGATGCCCGCATTTTATATGCAGTATAATTACCCGACGATATAACTGCGAGAGAAAGTATTGAAATATATATTTTCCTCCCTGTGTTTCCTTCCTGCTGTGAGCTACTGAAATGAGCCGCACTGTGAAACAGCCAATCAGAGCAAAGCTCAACATTGAGCCGCACTGTGAAACAGCCAATCAGAGCAAAGCTCAACATTGAGCCGCACTGTGAAACGGCCAATCAGAGCACAGCTCAACATTATTATTCATGACCCTTCCAAATAAGCCAATAACAGACCGTTTCATTCTGGGGAGAAATCCTAGGGTTGTAAATGCAGATGTAAAACTGTTTCCGGATAATTTTTGCCCTTACCTAAGCCACATACCTTCTATGTAGATATCAGAGAACAATTTAAAATATTGTATCAATGCATTCTATGGCACCTTTCTTCTATAGTGATGCCATAGAAGAACCATTTTTGGTTCCACAAAGAACCATTCAGTCAAAGTTTCTTTAAAGAACCATCTCTTTCTTACCTTTTTATGATTTGAAGAACCTTCTTTCGCCACAAAGAACCTTTTGTGAAACAAGGACTCTTCAGATGTTAAAGGTTCTTTATGGAATCATTTAGAAAAAAAGATTCTTCTATGGCATCGAGAAACACCTTTATTTTTAAGAGTGCATGTGTATTTGTAATGTGTATCTTTGTTCTCATTTTTTAATAACAAAGATAAAATAATGACAAAGATTTTTATCTTTGCCCACTTTGGCCTAAATATCCACCGTTCTTTTTATATTTTGTTACCTTGGAAAGCTTTGTCTTTATAATAGGGAAATTAGTTTGGCTGTAATGCTCAAACAACTTGCAAAATAGAAAAACCAACATAACAAAGAATCGTGAATCGTGATATTTATTAAAAAAAAATCGTAATATGATATTTTTGCCATATCGCCCACCCCTAATTGCTAGATTTTTTTTACATAATATATGTGTGTATACTGTGAATATTTTTATGTAAATATATATATATACACACATGCATGTATATATTTAAGAAAAATATGTTATGTTTATATATTAAATATATTTATATTAGTGGTGTCAAAATTAGCGCGTTAACGCATGCGATTAATTTTTTCTGATTAACGCGTTAAATTTTTTTAACGCAGGGGCGGGGCTTGGGTTGGCCACCCCATTCGCAACTGCTGCCTCCGTCTCTTTTTTCTTGAAAAGGATTGCGTTTATTTAGATGCAGAATGTCTTTATGACCAAATCAAACAGGAGACGTTTCAGACGCACGCTCTAACGCCACGTCTGCGCCAGGCGCGAGTCAAACGAGCGCGGAAAAGATACTGCGGTCGTAGTGCGCGCTCTTAAAATACACGCACAAAGATGCCGGCGCGCCCTGTAGCCTGTATCATTTCATATCAAACAGCGAAAAAAGCTACGTGCATGCAATGTCCTAGTTATGCCGTCAATTAAGGCATGACGTTACCAAAAAGGCGATTAAAGCTGCCTTTAAACTGCGTGCATGCATGCAATATGTTATATATGCGTCACATTTAAGAACATGTCTCTGAAATGGTTTTAAAAACTCTCATGAGACGCCCCAGCACTGTCTCCCTCATCTAAAACACCCGATTCAACTCCGCTCATTAGCAGAGACTTTAAGACCTGAAGTGGGTCAGAAAAGGTAAAGAGAGTTGCATGTCAGATCCGCGTCACGTTCAGCAGCAGCTTTAAAGCTATAGCAGGCAAATAAGCTAATAACCAGCTGTTGTGATGGCTATTAATCCAAGAACCAGAGAAAAAAGAGGAAATCAATAACTTTTATAGCTTTAATGGGTTCATCTATATTTAATTTAGAATTTAGTGTTTGGTAAGTATTCATTTTCTGTATATTTCTGCTGAAGGGCACAAGTAGCTAAATATGTCATTTATTATAATAGGTTCATGTGATGATTGTCTTAAGTTCACTTAAATTAGAAGCTAAGTCTAATAAATGTTAAAATTTATAGCTCTCAATTATACTGTAATGCTGACTGGCTACAGTCAATGGTTAAATATTCAAAAACTGTTTTATAGAGACATCAATAGTATTGATATCAGTGATGCTGGCCTTCAATCATAAAAAAGATGCCATTAAAGAAATATTAAAAATATACTGTCTTTATGTTGTTTGTACATTGTACATTTGAAGATTGAATGCGAAATTATTGCAATATAAAAGTATATTTAAAAACTTTAATGTTAGTTGGAATTAATTTAATTCGCGATCAGTTTTAGAAAAATTTGCGATTAATTAGTAAATTATTTTTTAATCGATTGACAGCACTAATTTCTATATAATGTAAGTTCTATGAATATAAATATATACATGTAAATATTTTCAAAATATATACTGTATGTGTGTATTTATATATACATAATAAATATACACAGTACACATACATATATTATGTAAACAAAAACTTTTATTTTGGAATGCGATTACGATTAATCGTTTGACAGCACTAATTTCCAGTGAGCCTGGGTAGAAAATGTCAGCCTGTTCATTAAATTATTGTATGGATTTTTGTCATGTGGTCCAAACAACATTGTAGACATTCATCTATTCTTTTTGGAGCTTTTCATTTTCATTTTTAGATAAACTGTTCTTTTAAATGAAAAGTTTAGGCTAATATTAAAATTGGGTCCCATTAACCCACCTCACCTTGTCTTTCTAAACCCCAAAAAGCTTCAAAAAGAGTAAATGAATGTCTCAGTCAGTGGGGCTCAGTGTTTTTCAGACCATCACTCTTCAGAATATCCTCTTTTTTGTTGTGCAGTAGACTAAAATAAAATGAAATATATGTTTACAATGACATTAAGATGAGTATAAGGTAATTGAATCCCTTCAAACACTCATCTGACACTTGAAGACTTGTCTGGTCCAAAACCTGCCAGGAAAGAGCAGCTCTGACCACACAGGAGAAGCAGAAGAAAGCTCTAGTCTTGTGTTACCGTCTAACCCTCAAGCCTTTCTTTCTCTCCTTTTGTCTCCCGTGATGGACCGGTGGAGAGTTTTCCTGGTTTGTAATGGATTTCGAATCTCAGCTGTGCTAGGATTATGCTAAGAGCCTGGTTTTGTTGTTTCTAAGGCTCTCTATCCCACCCTCTCTGTGTCTCTCGCTCTCTTTTTAGGGACTTGAGCTTTAAAATAAGGGAGGTTTTGATCTGATTAAAGACTCACTGGCCAGCCTTTGCTATTATCAACCTACTTACGCTGAGATTTGATGGCGGTAGCCTTATACCAGCACACTCTCTGTGTGTGTGTGTGTGTGTGTGTGTGCACCTGCCCCTCCTCTCTGAACAGTTTAACAGAAAAATCAAAAGGGCCAGCAGTGCTATACACTCAGGAACACAATTTCAATTTCAATTCACTGCCGCTGCTAAGTACGTGATATGGAGATGACAATCAACCTTCTTGTCCTCCATTTTATTGCACAGCCAAGTCTATCAGTCTGCCACGCTCTCCTCGGCTCTCCTGTCATTTCCCTGCCGGAGAGACAGGAAGAGACATTGATGAGTGGATCATGGGGATGAAGGATGCATCTCTCCATTATCATCATCTCCTTAATAAACCCACCATGAATTTTTTTAGTTTTTTTAATCAGGCATCGGACAACATATGAGCAGTCACTGACACAGTTGACGAGGCATAATATGACTTGTATTATTTTTCATATTGCTTACAAACTCTGTTTATGTGTCCGTCTTCTCTGTTTAGATGGAGACTACTTTAATGGGTCATTTTTTTTTAAAATGATGTTCCTTAAGATTCACTTAAAATAGGATGATTATTGTTAAAAAGCAGTCTAAATTTCAAAATCCATCACCTTGTTCTTGACTGAAGTGCTCTGTTTTGCAGCTGCTTGCCCTTTAAAGTGTCCCTGTTTTGGTTTTATGCATGTTAACTTTCATGTAGTGTGTCATATAGCTGTTTGTGAATGTAAAAGTATCAAAAGTGTCAAAGTTCAAGACATATGGAGTTATTATCTGCTGTCACCATGAAAATGAAATTTAAAGTGTTTTTGGATGCTTGTAAAACTATTGAAGGACTGCCACAACAAAATCAGGAACCTTTAAAGTAGCGTAATGGTGCACTTTAAGACTTCAGTGTGATTGGTTATTATTATGATTGGCTAACATCTTTGCATTGAAAAGGATTGACATCCTCTCCCCAAAAACTCACCGTAGATTAAACATCTTGATGGCTATGGAAATAAATCAGCAAAGTAAACCAACAATGTGGTTCAATTAAACAGCAGATTCTCTGTTAATTAGGCAACACTGTGTAATTATATGAATTATGTACAGGCCTATATTTGTTGTGAGGGCATTTCATACTAGCAGTAGACTACACTTGTGAATTATGATAACTGTTAAATTAGATAATAAAAAACATGGCCGTTGGTCTAATTCTTGGAGGGCGTCTTACCCTACTTTTTTATTTTAGACAAAAAACAACAGTTTTACCCTATGTATCTAAATGAATTAATGTGTCCGCAAATCAAAATTAAAATTAGGGGGAAAAATATTAATGTACAAAAAAGAAAACATTCACACACCACTATTATTCAGTAACAAAAATAAGTTCACTGTACCTCAAAACAGTTCAGATGGTGATAATCTGTTCAGATGGCAAATCCATATTTATAAGAGCATAAACATTTCATAAATATGCTAAGATGAGATGTAGTGACATGTATGGTGAAGAGGAAGAAGTGTATTTCTTTCAATTGTAATTTAAAAATTAAGGGATTTGGAGTGATCCACATGTGATTTACTGTATTAAAATTAGCAACTATTAATTTTAGTGACAAACTATTATGAAAATTCTAAAAATATATATATACATCTGTATTAGATGACAAACTATTGAAGCAAGACATTTTAATGCACAACACTTGAATTTGAACTGAACTGAGGGGAACTGACTTTCTACATCTACTAAAAATCACCTTCATTCAAGCTGGTAAAAAGTCATTTCAAATACAGGGGCCAATGTAGATATTTAAAACAGCTCTGTATCACTTTGACCCAGAGCCACCGCTGGCTTCCTATATAAAAAAAATCTGCCTTCCAGGGACTCCCTCGGTTGAAA
Organism: Tor tambroides; assembly: GCA_021397915.2. NCBI lineage: Eukaryota > Metazoa > Chordata > Actinopteri > Cypriniformes > Cyprinidae > Tor > Tor tambroides. The sequence goes on along the minus strand of JAFVLL020012421.1, from coordinate 13,492 downwards.
TACCCCTGCAGATCCTGTTGTAACCTGTGTTTAGACACCTGTGTGGCACTGCGAGAGTTAAAGTGGGCTAGAACTGAAGCGCTGCCTATTAAAGCTGCACATTAATGCATCTGTTGAGCGCTGGGCTGACAGCTTGATCTCTGCTTTTGCATTTGAACTCTTTCATTCTCTGCCATTGACTAAAGAAATTAAGATCTACTCATCTTGGCCATGTCAAGTAGGCTGATTAAATGACAGAGAGAGGGATTTCAAAAATAAATAAATAAAAAGCATAATGGATTTATTTGAAACTCGACCACAAATGAGTGTTGATTTGCTGCTTGGGCTTTAATTAATTCTGTCATACCTGTGCAGAGGACAAGATGACAGACAGAGAGAGATGGAGAACAGGAGCTTTCAGAAGAGAAGGATAATAACACATGGAGACGATGTAGCGGGAATAAGCGCACACAGACCTGTCAGTCAGGGCCTCTTGTATTTGACAGATCGGTCAGGCGTTTCTTATTTGGCACTATCGACCTGTAAGCAAATGGCTGGCATTGCATTGAGCTCTGTTAACACTTTGACTTGTTTGTCCTCTTTTACTTAATTAAGTCGAGATAAATAATGACCTCTTTACGGGAAGCCATGGAGAGGGAACATTTTTTTTCCCGTCCTCCATGCTGACTCCTCGTTCATTGACCGATTTCTTCTTTATTAGCTCTCTTTGTTTTTGAGGTTCTCTGTCTTTCTCTTTCCCTTTCAGTTTTGAAGGCGAAGTTTGAACTGCAGATCCTGTTTAAATTCTGAATTTGGATCATTTGGAAGAGCTCTCATTTACTCACCTTTGTCATTCTAAATCTGTATTCCCTCTCTTTTTTTTGTTTTCTTGTGCAACACAGAAGGGAAAGTTTAGTAGAATATTCACAGTTCTCTTTCTATGCGATGAAAGCATACATTGACCATGCCATGATTGTAGTCCTTCATGCACAGTGGTCCAAACACCTGAAACTTTCATCTCTAGCTGTCTCAAATCTTATTTGTGTATATTTGCTGGACAAAGAGTAGGATTTTTAGTAAACAATGTCTTAAATTTCAGTCCGTTTCACATTTTCTGAATTCTAAAACTACATTTATCAAAACAGTAACCACAACAAATCTAAAACTTTCAAGACAAATTTAAACACTATTCAAAACTAAATTCTTTCATTGAGATTGTGCCTACAGATCAGTCACAAAGCCACAGTCATTACCAGTGTTGGGGGTAACGCGTTACAAGTAAAGTACTTTTCAAACAAAGTATCTGAGTTACTTTTTTCAAATAAGTAATGCAAAGTACTTTGTTTTCTAACTTATTGTTTGACAGCTCTCCGAGAAATCGGGAGTAAGTGCAGAGGCACTTCCTTTAGCCTGAAGCTTATTAATGACACTTTTGGTGTGAAACCGCCTTTACAGTTGCTAAAAATATTTGGCAATATTTAAAAAAAAAAAAAAAAAAAAAAATTTTTTTTTTTTTGGTTATTAAAAAGCCCAGCCCAGGTAAAAAAAAAAAAAAAAAAAAAGTAACACAAAAATAATGTAATGCATTACTTTCCATAAAAAGTAGCGCAATTAATTACCTTTATGGAGTAGCACAATATTGTAATGCATTACTTTTCATTACACACTATGTGATTTATTAAAACAATATTCCCATAGGTAACATTTTATTTTGAGAGTTTTGAGAAAGTTTGCACCTCCATGTCAACAAGCAGTCGTTAGAGTATTAGTGACTATCTGCTTAATATCTGATAACACTTGATGGACATTCTCCTGACTATAAGTAACTTTGTAAGTACATGTCAACTTATTCTACTAACCCTAACATAACAGTCTACTAATACTCTGACTTCTAGTTGATGTGGTTGCAAAGTTATTTATAGTTAGTAGAATGCCTGAAGTCTGTGTAGATCCGAAGTCAATAAACGCACCTGCATACAGCCTTTATATATACAGTAGGTTATGATTGGTGTTCGAGAGTTGGAGTTTTGAGAGGTGTTGTTTTGGAAAATGGTATTAGGTTTTGGATTTTTGGCCTAAAATATGGTGCAAAGGGTGGTACCTTTGTCAAGTCAAGTCACCATTATTTCTGTAGCGCTTTCTGTATATTTTTATACAGATTGTGTCAAAATAGATTCACAGAGATAAACAGGAAATATCAAAAGGAATTATGGAAACTCTGTGGAGATGCTGTAAAGCAGTTCTAAAAGATAATAGTGTAATTATTTATCTGAAGTTAGTTCAGATCAATAACAGTAAGGTTAAGCGATCAGCTATAGGCAGCTCTACAAAAGACAGCAATGCTGTTATTCAGCTCAAATTAGTTCAAAGCTGGTTCAATACTAGTGTCAGTTTTGCAGGACGCGATTCAGCTGTAAAGCAGCTGTACAGAAAACAACAGTGCCATCATCCAGCTTAATTCAGTTCAAGTTCTGTTCTCATTCGATGGTGTCAGTCAATGCAGTATCGATAAATTACTGAAAGTTAAGTATATTTTAACACTGCCACATCAGGTGACAAAAATAGACAAAAAAACCCAAAAAAACGTGGTACCTTATTTATAGCCTAAAGGGTGCATATTCGTATCTGAGTGGTACGTTTTAGTACATTTTAAAAGGATACCACTCCAATGACAGCTTTCTGAGTCTATAATATGTGGATTTTTGCTAAAATAACAGCATATAACATGTCTGACACAGAAGCACACAGAAGTGATGTTTTGGCTGGAGTTGGTTTATGTTGAATGAGGTCATTATAAGCTGATCCACAGCCATCGTAGCTCAAGGTCAACACTCATCTTGTTTCATCTTCCGCCACTGTCCATTAAAACAATATAAAAGCCTTCACGACACGCATCTCTCTCGTGCAAATTGTAAACCAGCCAAACAACCCCTGACACATTTTCAATATTATTACATTAAACCGAGTTTGATTGATAATGTAATATTGGGCTAAGGCAAAACATCAATCATGGCAAGTATATTAATTATTTAATATTGCAGTGTAATTCAGGAATCGATGCGAGCGTGTTCAGGGAGGAACGAGAGGGATGGAAATCTGTGCTCCCTGTAGACCTGCAGGAAATGGACAGATAAAAAATAGAAAGCTGAAGCTTAAAAAAATGAAAAGGTGAAGATGTACCAGTTCAATAAAAATTTATATTCATATGCCGATAATGTCTTCCTGTGTCTGCACTCAGCAGTGCTGGGATTTGGTTTGAAGGCTCTAATTGAATTAGAATGCTTTTTTTTTCAGCACAGACATGTGCCAAAGAGAGACAGATACAATTAGAAGAATACAGTAATTTAGCCATAGACAGGGGAAGCCGCTAAATGACCAAAAAAAAAAAACGAGAGAGATGGAGGGAGGGTGCAAATATAATAAGCGCTTGTGAAATTGAATAAGTGATTATAAAAAGAAAACAGAATTAGTGTGATGAGGGGAAAAGAAAGAGAAGAGAGATTGTCTCTTTGGTGAGGAATGGTTTACCTCTAATTGTTCTTCATTAAAGGATTACAGCTTTCTGTCACCACCGTAACTTATTTTTAGCAAGAACTCTGACCCCAAACTACTCCATTTGTGTTTTACATCAGAATATCTGAGAACTTGCGCTGGTCTTTCCTTGTTGAGGTGGAAATGGTCACCCAGAAAAGCCATCATCGGGAAGTGAAAGAATTTTAGTAGTGAATGGTTGCTGGAGAAGGAGAGATGGATGGATGGATGGGTTTGTGGAGGGGAGAGGGGGTGGAGTGGGTTTCACATGGGCTTTTGTGTCCCTGATTACTGGAGTCATTTCTGAGCTGCCACAGGCTAGTTAACATCATGTTTCCTAATCATGTCAAATGCAAACACACACACACACACACACACACACACACACACACACACACACACACACACACACACACACACACACACACACACACAGACACACACACACACACACAGACACACAGACACACACACACACACGCACACGCACACACACACACACAGTGTTTGCCACAGTATCTTTTTGTAATTACTTTGTTACATTCAGTAAGTTCCATTGCACCTGTTCTGTTTGCTTTACTTTAGAGGCGTTTAGTCCATTTCTGTCCTTTTGTTTTACATTTCCCTGCAAAATAAATAGTGTTACTGTATTTTGTATGTTTACAGTACTGAATGTTATATTTATTAAAGCAAGTATAATTCTTGGCAAATTAAAAACCTTTTGATAACCTTTTTGTTTGGGGTCTGTAAAATTTTGACATAAAAAAAAAAAGTTTTTTATTTTATGTCAGGTTTCTTCTGCTCACCAATGGCTGCATGTTTTTTGATAAAAAATAAATAAAATAAATAAATAAAATCCACTGCTGGGCCAAAAAAGAGTCACTATTTGGGTTTAAATAAGCAAATACTGAAGAGTCTAGGATTCGAACATTATTGCAGTTATTAATGTGTTTCTGATATTTTGTCTGTTTGGCAACCATTCTTTTAACCCTAACTGATGCAGTGTGTAGCTTTATATTTCTTAAACAACTGTGTCAGAGGATGTGCTCATGTCCATATCCAGGATGATAATACAAAGATTCATCAGGCTCAAATTGTGAAATAGTGGTTCAGTGATTATGAGGAATCATTTCCACGTATGTATTGGCCACCACAGAGTCCTGAGCTCAGCCTTATTGAAAGTCTTGAGGATGTGCTAGAGTCGACTCTTCCATTGTCAATATAAGATCTTAGCCAAAAATTTATGCAACTCTTGATGGAAGTAAATGTTGTGATGTTGCATGATGTTATCAAAACAATGCCACAACGAAAGCACAATGTTGTCAAAGCTTTGTAAAGTTTTTCAGTGGGGTTTGTCTCAGGACTCTGTGGTCACCCAATAAATCTTTATATTATCCTCCTGGAATATGGACATGAATACGTCTAGGTTGTTTAAGAAATGAAAAGCTACACACTGCATCAGTTAGGGTTAAAAGAATTGTTGCCAAACATACAACATGCTAGAAGCATATTAATTACGGCAATAATCCTAAACCATAAATGTTATCTTTTCATATTTGCTTATTAAAATCCTAACAGCAACTTTTTTTTCTTTTTGCCAGACAGTGTATAAGTACAGTTTAATAATAATAATAATAATAAACTTTATTTTCTATAGCGCCTTTAAATGAAGATCTCAAAGCACTTTACAACAACAGATAAAACCATACACAATAAAAAAAGAAATAAAATAAGCAAAAAAAACCAAAACAAAAAAAAACAAAAACAAATACAATCAAAACACTACAAATAAAACAATATAAAAATAATACAAATGTTTAATTAAAAGCTACCCTAAAAAAATGAGTTTTAAGGCAAGATTTAAAAGTGCTAAGAGTTTTAGCTTGCCTTATCTCAATCGGTAAATAATTCCACAGTTTTGGAGCTAATGAAGAAAAAGCTTAGAAGACCAGTTTCAGATGAGCGAAGGTCACGTGTTGGAGTATAAGGAATTAAAAGCTCAGACAAATATTGAGGTGCCAACCCATGTAAAGCCTTGTAAGTAAGCATCAAAATTTTAAAATCAACCCTAAAACTAACAGGAAGCCAATGCAAAGACTCCAAGACCGGTGTAATATGATCTCCTAGTTATATATAGTTATATATATATATAGTTATATATATATATGGGTCAAAGACGTTAAGATGTCCGCATCAAAAGAAATTTACAAAAGTGATTTTATGTCCATAGAAAGCACATTAAATGTAAGTAAAGTGTCTAAAGTTTTTGGAGAATAAAATGTCAAAATTTGGTTCAAAAAATGTTACATTGTCATTTAGTGTAACACAATATTTATGTAAAAATTCTAACTTATTCTGACGTGTACATATTAAAATATACAAGAGAATAAGGGAGCATATTAAGTTTTATTGTGTTTTAAATGAGTAAAACAATTCTTACTGACAAATAGGCAAAACCTAGGATAGTGGCAAATTTTAAAAATGTAAAATTACAACTAATTAGTATCTGGGGTGAAAGTAATTAGTCTTTTAATATGTCATGAATTGATTTTTGTTGTAAATATGCCTGACAAGACTGTTACACTGAATGACATTTTAGTGGGCGTCTTCTGTAAATCAGGGAAAAATGTAAGATATTTATTTTTCACTCAGAAAAACAATTCTTTGGGGAAAAACAACAACAATTTAAAGCAGTATTACACTTATTGTTTTTATGCTTAAACCCTTTTTCGTCTTTGACCCATATTATATATATATATATATATATATATATATATACACACACATCATACTGAAGATTGTTTTTTTTTTGTTTTGTTTTTTTTACATTTTTGCAGATATGTAAACACACCAGACTCTGTATGAATACTGCAAAGTATGATCAAAGTTCCATACTTTGAACATGTGTATCAATAAATTAATGAGACACAGTGAATGTTATTTAATGTAAACACACCCACACAGCATCTGTGTGCATCATTATTCTCATGAAGACCAGCTGTCTTTAACCGGTGGCATTTCTGATTTCCTCTCTAACTCTCTCCACTTGTAATTGTTTTAAAGGGAGTAAAAGCCCTTCTGAAATATCTTGCCCTCATGGAGCCCAGTGAGCATATATGGATAAATACAGTAAATCTATTAAAATACAGTGATTATGGGTGATCCGTGAGAGGAGGAGAACGAGCGGGAGCTCAGGGTGACGAGATGCTTGCTGTCTTTGTGTTATTTACAGTGGAGCAAATTTGTTTTTGTGTTGCAGGGAAACAGGAAACATCAAAGCTGGATTAGAACATCTGGTAAGTTCTGCTTCTTCCCCCCTTCAGTGTTTTCTCAATCTTTGATATCTGCATCCAAAATGAATGTTCAGCAATTGCCTTTGAATAGCTTGAGCTGTCAGACAAACTCAGAGGTCTCTCTCTCACTCCCACGCGATTGCCTGGGTTTTCATGACAGTTGCTCTTTCGATTGTCCCCTTCCGTTTTTTTAATTTTTGCTTTTGTCTTTTTCGCTAAAAGGTGTGGTGTTAAATAATTTCTTTCCCCTGTAAGGATGAAGTGTGTGTTCTGTAAATGTTAGGGCGATTCAGAAAAAAAGTGCCCACGGATTCAGCAGTGGAGTGTGTGTTTGTTTTGATCTGTATCCTCAAGCTGTTCGGTTTCCAGTTGAACGTTCACTTGCCGTTCGGTTCGCAGACTCATGTCAGGCACACGTTACCTCTGAACACATCTGGAGAGATCATGATATTATCTCTTCTACCTTCCTGCCTCGTCTCACTCTGGATGTAGGGCGTGCTGTTGGCCCTTAAAATGAGCCCTAGGGAGTGTTTAAAAATGTAACGTCCAACATTTCCTGGGTTTTCTGCAGCCTTTCTAATCCAGGGTCAGAGTGCCATGCACTGGAGTTAAAGGGCTGCTTTTCTCCTCCTGGGTGGAACCGAGTTTCCATTTCTGCAGTTTTTTTTGGTGGGATGAATAATGGAGAGAGGTCACAGCGGGGTCCTGACTCTCTGAATGTACACTCACCTCCCTCAGCTCCACACCCTGAATATTAAACGCAGGCCTGGCCCTTTAAGGGTCACTCAACACACCTGACCTTAATCCTTATCAATTATCATGCTTATATTCTCAAATCAAATCTTTATCACATATTCCAGCTCATTCCTTCTCAAGATCTCTCCTGCTGAGAAACCCTCACATTAGTGCTTGTAACAAATCAGAAGTGGAGTAATCTCAAAAATTTGAGGCAACCAGATTCAGTTTAAATTTTGGGGTAAAAGATGTTGTCAGTTTAACAATTAAGATTGGTCTGTGCTTCAGTGTTAATTTCGTCGACGAAGACGACGACGAAAAATATTCGTCAACGGACATTTTTTCTGTGACTAAAACGAGACGTTGACGAGCTAAAACTAATATCTGATGATAAAAACTATAGCGGTATGCCGCGTCTTAGTTAACAAGACGAGACGGGACTAAAATGTTATCTGAGGACTACTGGACATTCAAAATACATCCTATAGGCTGAGTTAACTGTCTTGTCTTTCAAAATGTGCGTCTCTGTCATTGGATAAGGGGCGTTTCCTTGTCTAGTCTCAGTATGGCAGCTGCAGTGGACGGATAGGCTACCAAAACGCGAACTAGCGATCTGAAACAATGGCCTCAGCACCCGAAAGGTTAGGGACTGGGTGACCACTGGTCACTGACCAGACGTCCCGTTTTTCCTGGGAGTCACAATTCATTGTCGATCAACTTAAAGTTGGTGAAGGCGGGATAGGCGGAATCGCGCTGATAGAAGCGCTCTCTCGCGCGCACGCTCCACTTCTTCAGTTCTCATACAGCGCGCGATCAATTCTCAGCGCTCAAATACACACACAGCAGTCCAAATGTCTATCGTGTAGAGTATCTCACGTAAATACAGTCGGTTATGGCTTAAGTGAGTGTAAACAGGTGAGTGAAAACTGAATGTGTCAGTATTACATGCATACCTTCTGTCTTAAAGGGACAGCATTCCTAATTATCTGTGTCAATGTTAACCAACAAAAGATGTTAAATAAATGTATAATTGTTAAGTAAACCTACTGTATCTGAAAAATGAGTTTAATTTGTATCCAAAATGTATTCCAGTTTTTCTAAATTCAATCCTTGATTCAAATTTCTCATAAGCTTAATTGATTTGGTCTAAAGAGAGAAGAATTGAAGACTATTTTTGTTTGAATACTACATATAAAATAGCTACCAAAATAAATGTTGGTAACTGCAGTTTGACTAAAATTAATGACTAAAAGTTGACAAAAATGCAATGACTTTTCGTCGACTAAAACTAGACTAAAACTATGAAAGACTCAAATGACTAAAATGTGACTAAGACTATTAAGCATTTTCGTCTCAAGATAAAGACTAAGACCAAATCAAAAATGCCTGCCAAAATTAACACTGCTGTGCTTTCACGGTAAAACCTAATGTTGACTTGCTGCATTAAAATTTTTTCAGTTGGCTCAACTGAATTATGTGAACATTGGTAATTTAGTTGAACCAAGTGAAAATTTTCAATGCATCAAGTCAACATAAAATTGAGTTTCGACCTCCTAAATTTTTACAGTGTTCATCAAACACAGCATCAATACAAGTGTGTATATTGAAATGGAAGAAATCTCACCGAAGAGAACACTAATCACAGCAATGGTGACTTGACATAACTTTTACAACAAAAAATAATCAAAAACACTACATAAAGCTAAGACATTTATTATTTCTGGGAGAGCAAAAAAAAAAAAAAAAAAATTCTGTTACTATAAGACCCCATGCTTTCACCAAAATACTAATTATTCAGGTGCATCGTCAGTGATCAAACCAAGCAGCTCAGCAGCCTGTTCTTGCTGTTTAATATTTTAAGTTGCTCAAACTAAATGGCTAAAAATTACTTAATGCAACTTGTACGTATGGGACATAATAGTATATTGCTACCTTATGTGGAAGTGAGCCGTTTTCTGTGAATGTGCGAGACTTCCGGTTCATTAGCCGCTGTAGGGAAATAACGAGAAGAATAACAAAAGGCAGTAAAGAGTAAAACTGTTTGTGCTACAAATCGGTGTGTTCATAATTAAGATAATACATTAAAATAATATGGTAAGACACACCAGTTTGCAATATCAAGCAGCAAAACAAGCTGTTTTGTACAGCTAAAAATAGCTGGAAGCAGATGACACCGGAAGCCAGACACATTAAATTTACAAATTCACCCAGTCTTACTGGAAAAATAAGGTATATAGACACTGCATCTCATCCAATATACTACATCCAAAATACTAGTTTATTGTTACTAGCTTTATGCTTAACTGTGAAGTGCTGACTTCAACTTCATCACAGAAAAGTTCTCATAACGTGTATTCATAATGTGAATGATAACAGAGTACTTTCTGGTGTATCTTGTAATAAATCACATTACATTTGCAAAATCAACAAAATTTCTCTTTCAAAACATGTTTTGTGCCAGCTGTTGTAGTCAAAATTTTCAGGTCAGTGCAAAATGGCTACGCTATATCAATGTGCCATACAACCTAATGCACCGTCAGTATTATTTTATTAAATTATTATTGCCATTGTTATTGTTTTACTTTGGAATTACAGACTAAACAGTAACATCTTTCAAATCACATGACTTAGTTCAGTATCTTTTTTAACCATATTAGCGTTATGGCACCATTTCCAGAGAATGAACCATTTTTTATTGATTTTGACTGTGTGTCGCAGGTTAATGTGTAATTAGCTCATCTTCATTAGGATAGAGAGATGGACAGATGTAGAGGGAGCAGAGGATGAAAAGAAAGATTGAGCTTGGCTGATGGAAGGAGAGATTTGTCAGAGGAGAGAGTGAAAGGGGAGGAGAGTTTATGAGCGCATGCATTGATCTACAGCTGTATAAAAGCACAGTGAATTATTGAAAAGAAGATTACATGCATAACCCTCTGCAATCAATATGTCTGTTTGAAAAGAGTCTCTCTACATGACCAAACCAGTGTGCCAAGCCTGGAGAGCACAGACACTAGCAAAGGTCATTCTGCCCTCAGAGACCTCAACTTTTTTTTTTTAGTTCTCTCAACAATGGGTTAAATGACTATTTGAAGGCCTGTGTATCTCACAAACTGTGAACACTTCACTCACTAAAATTAGATGTGTGTGAACTGTAAAATGTATTTAGGGACGTGTGTGCGAATAAATAAAAAGTAAAAAGTAAAAAAAAAAAAATCAGTGTTAAAATCTTAAATGGTATAATATATGTCTTAATTATTTTAATAGGTGATATTTTATATTTGGGGATGGAAAAACAGGAATTGCAAACCTTAGATTAAATTAAGTTTATGTGAGCGCTGCACATTTCAAGTTGCGCATTCTACAGGTTTGCTGTTTCACAGCACTTCACAATCAATAAATACTAAGGATTTAGGCCAATAGACTGCTTATGATCTACTATTGTTGGATTATGACAATGGTTAGTTAGTGGTGTTTATATTGTAATGTGTTGTAGACTGTCCGAATCTCACACTTTTTGAAATGAGCAGCCGGCAATAGTAAAGCATAGACACTTCAGAATAAGAGTCCTGGTGTATTTACAGCTCATTTAAAGTTAAAGGTCCCATATTATCCATCTTTTTTTTTTTTCTGGGCTTTATTGGTATTTTGGTTATAGAGTAAACATTCTCTGGCATTTAATTGAAAATAAAATCCTGTATCTTCTAAATTAATTCAGATAAAGTAAATAATTTTGCTTGTAAATATCTCCTTGTATCCCTTTATTAAGGGAGAAACACAACACATTTTTTATTATTTTTTTTATTGTGCCCCTTTATTGTGCACTCCTAAATCTTTCAGCTTTGGAGAACGTGTCCCTTGGGGAAAAAAAGTAAAGCATCAATTCCCAGATAAAAGTTCCTTGTCTTTTCATAGTTTCTCGTGTACTACATTTCCATGAAAAAAAAAAAAAAAAATGAAAAAAAGGTCAATGCTAATTATCAATAAAATGTATTGAGACAAACTTTTTTGTTTAACTTTAATGCATAAGTTCTGTGTCAATACTTCAAATGTTACAAAAAACTAGTTCGGAAGCACTTATTTGTTGGGCTTTACTGCAAATGAATGCGGTATCAATCCCAAAGCGTTCAGTTTTGATGCTAATGCCTAGTGTATATGTACAGCTGAACACATAGCCTTTAAAAATAATTTGATATTGTGTGAACACAGGCGGTCGACACATGCAAACTAAAAAGTTTCATCATCCAGTTTCTGCGCTATTTCTCTCCACAAGTTATAACCAATAAAAGAGAGTCTTTGTACTCATTGAAAAGAGTTGAGCATGCTATTTAAGCCTCTCACACTATGCTGATGAGGAAATATATGTGCTGTATGCATACTCTAGTGTATGCCTTGGGTTTCACATGATAAAATTGCAGTGTTACTACCTTTAAAATGCTGTTAAATCTATTCAGACTTCAAACACGGTCTAATGGCCTGAAAAAAAGAGAGAACATCTTCACTGTATCATTTTAGTAATTCATTTTTTTTTTATGGTGCCATGCACTTAATTTTGCATATTACAGCCTTAAAATGTAAAATGTGTTTAAAATGGCATTTCCACCACTGGATATAATTTGAGATTTGATTGTCTGTGATGCATGTAAATATAAGTAAATTAAGTAAATATAAACAGTGATAGTTCTGTTTTTGGACTTTATTTGTGCATTAAATGCGATGAGGTCGTAGTTCCAGTAAAACATGCAGATGCGTGAGTCTGCCTGTGTTCAGATCTACGATTCCTGAAAATTTGAATATGTGAAAATTGTACCCGAGGATTTATTGTCGACTTTATAAAAGCTGGTAGATTGCATCCGCTCATCAGACAGCAGGTGCTGCAGTATTTTATCAAGATTTGTGCCGATGAACAGTAAGTCTACACCCCCTGCATCCCTCCCCGAAATACATTCACATTTACCCTGCAAACATGAGCCATAAACAGCCCCGCTTTTACAAGCTTCAGATCTACCCGTGTTAAAAGACGGCAAACTTTACAAAGTCTAGACGGAGGCAACTTTATAACAATCTTAAAAGTAGCTACTTCTAATCTTGCGTTCCCGACCATTAGCTCCAAAAATATCCAGTTACTGAAACTTAACTGTATTTCCACAACATATTCAAGAAAATTTGGATCTTGTTAATTTTCCGAATGGCAAACACAGTTTAGATGGCAGATCGGATTTAACCTTGTTTCTTTGTAGGACTTTTATGGTTATGCTTATCAGCTTTTGTTTGGAGAAACCGAGGATGTTTATTTGTTTTTCTGTGTGTTTTTTGGCTTATTGCTTTACTGATCTCTCTCTCATACAATTTTTCTTCGTTATAGAGGCCTGAATGTAGCTAGACCGAATGAAAAGCTAAATAATCGCAGTAAAAAGTGACCACCTTCTATTACTGTAGTCTGTATGAATGTTCTGTGTTGGGTCATTCTCAAGTCCATCAGCTTTAAAAATGCAGAAATGATATGTAAAACTGATTTTCCCCATGGGTTTTAGCTTTGAGGACTTGTTTATATGTAATGAATAATTTACGCTCCATATTAGCACCGGCGATTGCGAGAAACGGCTCTGTTTTGGCTCCGCCAGATCTTTGGCTGCTTAATAATAGATTTATCCCATAACATCATCAAAAGCACCTGTCTTCCTCTAACAGAACGAGGGAAGATCAGGCCTTTAGAAATCAATAGAGCGTCCAGGCGCGGCCAAGGGGCTCGTCCCCGTTCTTTTCGCTTCGGCTCTCCTCTTCTCGCCGTGTTTGCCAGTAATTTGATTGTGGGATAAAGAGGTGATCTGACAACACCTCACCGAGTGTCAGCTAAATGAAAGCCGAGGAGCTGCGCGAGGATAATTTGCAAGCAGATTTACATGCTTATTACACTAATGATTTCATCAGATTGGAGGTGTCTGCGAGTCTGCCAC
>JAFVLL020012420.1:0-15778 GCA_021397915.2 Tor tambroides | reverse complement strand
AGTCTGTGTGCACTGAATTTATTTAATAGACGAGTTTCACAATTTGAGTTGAATTACTGAAATAAATGAACTTTTCCACGACATTCTAATTTATTGAGATGTACCTGTATACATACATGAGGAAGTCGTGGCCTAATGGTTAGAGAGACCCAAACTCGTGGCCCAAAGGTTGTGAGTTTGAGTCTCAGGTGTGGCAGGGACTGTAGGTGGGGGGAGTGACTGTCCAGCGCTCTCCACCCTCAATACCACGACTGAGGTGAGACCCTTGAGAAATGGCTGTCCACTGCTCCGGGTGTGTGTTCACTGCTGTGTGTGCACTTGGATGGGTTAAATGCAGAGCACAAATTCACCATACTTGGCCACATGTGACTTCACTTTCATATATATATAAAGTGAAGTCACATGTGGCCAAGAATGGTGAATTTTCTTTCTTTTTTTTTTAATCACGGCACTGTTATATTGTTTGTGGTGCAGTTGTAATGATGTATCAGACCAGGTGTGACTGAGTTCGCTGGTTTTAGGTGTGCGGGATGTGTTTTGGTGTTTGTCTCCCCCTGCTGGCTGCACACAACAGTTATTAAATGCCAGTCAAAAGTGAAACCAAATTCACTCTTATGCAATTCAGTACATTTTCCAGGGATTCCATGGTGTGTGTGAATTCATTGGTGCACAGACATCTAAAAGTGATTTTTATTACACCAAAATGTATTAACTTGATCCACTGCTATTTTCCTTATATTTTTGCTTATTGTTCACTTTTGACTTTTATTCCGTCCCAGCTGACCATTTTCAATTCATTGAGTAGGCTGTTTACCTAATCCTGACTATATTTGAAAGTAAGACTTCATTTGATATATTAATTTCCACTTTAATCCATTAAGAAATTAAAATATATTCTTTACATATAAACTGTCAGAAATGCTTCCGGTAAGAGAAAGCGTGCCTCTGAAATTAAGCATAGAGATTTGGCACATTTCACTCAGGTGGGAACACAATCACAGCTTTAAAACAACATCATCATCATCATCACTGTAAACAAACTGAAGGTGAAGCGTGTCATGTTTTCAGTGTTAAAATATTGAATTTTATAATAAGAGTATGGACACACGTCACCTTTACAACAGCATCATGTCTGAAAGTCCTTTATCATCTGAATGTGCTTTGGCTTGGACAGTCTTTCTGGTCTGTTTTAACATTTACTGCAATCTGAATAAATGACAGGAATATTAAACTCAGACGTGGGTTCATTCATCAAGCGCTTCAGTTCCTGCGTTCGCCAGCAGAGGTCAATCCTCCGAGCTGCCGTCCGGTTCCAGTTTGTTGGAGAGGACCGTGAGGATCCTGTCGAATTTGGTGTAGCGCTCCTTGCGATCGGCTTTGGCGCCCATGTGTCCCCAGAAGAGCCGAAGGGCGAACTCCGTCTGAAACACCTCCAGCAGCTCCGGGATTGGCTCCCATCCGGCTGGGGGCAGAGAGCGACAGGTCAGTCGGCCAATCAGAGCACTTTGCGTGTATGTGTGTCAGTGTTGCCAGTTTGGGTACCTAATTAAAGCGACTTGCCCATTTTACCTTTATGTAGGTGAATCAAATGTAAATATGAAGCAATGACATAACAAATATGCCGATCAGCACTTAGCAACTTTCTTGTTGCTGCAACTTGTTTTTAATTTGTTTGTGATAAAAATTGCTATTTTGGACATATTTTAACATTTGGGTAGTTTGGTTAACTAACAAACATGTAAAACAAAAGTTTTTTTTTTTTTTAACTAATCGTTTTATGTGTAAATTTAGCTTAAAACAAAGCATATCAATAAATATGCTAATTTCACTTAGTGACTTTCTCATTGTTGCTGTTACTTGTTTGTAACTGGTTTCTTGATTTATTTTTTGACAAGGAGCCATTTTGGCTATATTTAAACTATTTGGCATTGACAAAAATGCAAAACAAAAATTATAAAGACATTCAGTCACTTTTAAAATTCTGAGTGATCAAAATGCTTAGTTTTACATAAAGACCAAATAATCTTTATTTTCAACTTAAAACATTATATATATATATATATATGTATGTTTTAAGTTGAAAATAAAGACTACTTGAATACATTTTACAAGAAAACACTATTTCAGTCTTTCTACTTCAAAAATTAGCATTTAACTCAATGTGTTACTTGCTATTTCTTTGTAATTATTTGTCAAATTTGCTAGCAATTTCTGAGTGAAAATAGTTTCTGCGGTCGCACTTTATATTAGGTGGCCTTAACTACTATGTACTTACATCAAAAAATAAGTACAATGTACTTACTGTGTTCATATTGTATTACAAAATTTTCGCTGCTGTTGAGGTGGGATACAGGTACGTTTAGGGACAGTTTTGGTGGTATGGGTAGGTTTAAGGGTGGGTTAAGGTGTAAGGGATGGGTCAACAGTGTAATTATAAATGTAATTACAGAAATTAATTACAGGTGTAATTACATATTATATTTAGGTATTTTTAAAAATATAAGTACTATGTAAAAACATGTATGTACACAATAAGTGCATTGTACTAAATGATTAATTATAAGTACACAGTCATTAAGGCCACTTAATATAAAGTGGGACCGTTTCTGCACAGATATCTTTCAGGCTTTAGCTAGTTTCCACTGAGAGTATTTGGCTGATGTGTGTGTACCGGAGAGCAGGCCGTGAGCGTGTTGTGTGCAGTCGTTAGCGTGCAGCGCGGCGTTGCGTGCCGCCTGCAGCAGGTTGTAGAGCAGCTGGCAGCCTCTGTCGGTGGATTCCACACTGTCCTCGCCCTCCATCAGCCTCAGCAGCGGCACCATGTGCGGCAGAGACAGCGGCACCGACACCTCGGCATCTAGCACACACAACACTCGCTGGAAACTCGCTCAGCATCAAGACAAAGCAGTTGAATCACAACAAACACTCACCGTCGCCCTCATTCAGGGATTTCATGAAGGGTTTGAGACTCTTCTCGAACGTCACGGCGCTGTCGGTGTGATTGCGCCTCAGCGCTCTCCATGTCATCTCCAACCTCACCACCTGCGATATTATTTATATATTAAACACTGAAATGGTAGAAAGAACATCATTCTTCATGCATTGGTCAATTTTGAGCTGTTGTCTCAATATCATGTCTTCTATCAGATTAGTGGAAAGAAAACAAGGAAACAAAATACAAGAAATACACATTTAAGTGTTTATTTTATCACAGTTTCTATTTGCATGTGTAGATTTTAATTACAATACATATCACAAAGTTTGTTTGTTTTTTCCGCCAATTCAGCAACACTTGCATGTGCCAAAATTTAGAGATTTATTCCTCTCTATATTCTGAAGGTTTACTGAGGGATTTGTTCATATTTCATTCACCTGGTTTTATTATTGCACTTTATCTATTTGCATCTGTAGATTTCATTTACAATGCATACCTTTAAGGCTTATTTGAGGCTGTTTTCTCAAAATTAGTTTCTATCTGTACTTCAACAGCCCTTACACACACCAAACTTTGCAGTTTTATTCTTATCTATATTCTGAAGGTTTCTACTGAAGGATTTGTTCATATATCATTCACTCTGATGTATACAACATTTTATTCTTTAAAAAAACATGGTGAAAGTGCTTATATTTAAAGTTTGGGAGTTTTTTCTCCACTTCAGCAACACTTATATACACCAAACTTTGCAGTTTTATTCTTATCTATATTCTGAAGGTTTCTACTGAAGAATTTGTTCATATATCATTCACTCTGATTTATACAACATTTTATTCTTTAAAAAAACATGGTGAAAGTGCTTATATTTAAAGTTTGGGAGTTTTTTCTCCACTTCAGCAGCACGTACATACACCAAAACTTAGTGTTTTATTCCTCTCTGTATTCTGAAGGTTTTCACTGAGGGGTTTGTTCATATATCATTCACACCGATTTATACAACATTTTATTCCTAAAAACATGGTGAAAGTGCTTATATTTAAAGTTTGGGAGTTTTTTCTCCACTTCAGCAACACTTATATACACCAAAACTTAGAGTTTAATTCCTATCTATATTCTGAAGGTTTTCACTGAGGGGTTTCTTCATATCTCATTCACACTGATTTTATTCCTAAAAAATTGATTTTTTTCTGTCTGTTGACATTTTTTTTTTTTCTGATTTATCAAGTAATAAAAAGAGAAATCCAGAATCCCCTCTGTAAAAACCTTTAGCTCTAATATGACAACAAAATCAAAAAATTTCAGCCTGGCTTTATCCAGTGTTCAGGTTAATATTCTGAAAAATAATGCAAATTTGTGAGTTTTTAATTAGATAATGCTTCCTTAGGATATTTGGACTTGCAATTTTTAATGTAATCAGTCAACTGGGGAAGCATGGTGACATCTATTAGTTACATTTTTATCCTATGCTTTAATATATTCTTCAATATGAGTGTTATTTTTGCGTTTGAGCTGAGTGTAGGAGGTACCTGCGGCAGCTCCAGTGCTTTCATGACGGCGGAGAAGGCGTACAGGTCGTGCGTGGTGTTGCGCAGCTCTTGCGCCAGCTGGATGATCCTGTGCAGCACCGTCGCCCGCTGACCCACCGTCCCCGTACAGCCCAGAAGATCCACCGCCACGCCCAGAACCAGAGTGTGATGCCTGATGGGGAATCACAGCATGCCGTCATCACGCGTCACATGACCTCAACACCAGCATCATCTTCACGGCAGCACGCACCTCTCCAGCAGGTCCTGTCTGAGCTGGCCTCCGTGCGGCAGCGTGATGAGCTCCAGACCGGTTTCCACTCCCATGATCCTCTTCTGCTCCACCGTCACCCCTGTGACCCGAGCCACCTGAGGCAGACAGAGGCTTGTGAGATGTGTGTCAAGTGTGTTATTTTAGCACTATTTATAAATGATTACATTTTTATTAATATTTTGATTTAGCCTTTATTAACTGAAAAATAACGCTCTTCAACAGAATTTTTGCCTGTTTCCAGCACACATATCTAAATATTCTTAAATCAAGATACATTTACTTGAGATGCAAAACAGAGATGCATTAAGATTTACTTTCTGAAAAATGTATGCTTAAAACAAGAAAAATATAGATATCTATTTTTTTTCAATGGGAAAACTAGATAATTTGTTCGCTATTTGTTCTTGTTTTAGGCATAAACATTCAAAAACACATCATTTTGATACATTTCTCAGAAACAAGACTTAATGTCTACAAGAATTTTCCTTCTCAACTAATTTTATCTTGATTTAGAGGTTTCTAGATATTTGTAATGGAAAAACAAGATAAAAACACAAAGCAAGAATATCATGTTTTTGTGTTTTTATATATATATATATATATATATTATGTTCTATTATTTTGTAATTTTTTATTATATTTATGTATTTATTTTATTATATTTATTATATTACTATTTGGTTTAATTTAGTTCCATTTTCAATTATTTCCAGTTACATTTCAAAAAATGATTTTCTTACTATGTAAAAAATACTACGTATTTTTGTCTCGTTTTGCAGTATAAGTATTTAACATTTTTAAATTAAGATACACTTACTTGAGACGCAAAATTACTTAAAATATTTATTCTTTTTAGTCTAGATATTTAGAAAACTTAGGGCCAGATTTACTAGCTTGTGTCAGCGCAAATCCTCATTTGGCGTTAAACTACTGTCAGGATTTACTAAAGACATGCAGTGGGAAATTAGCACTGAAAAGGCGTGGACAGAGTTATTTTTGCAACTCACCTTATTGAATATGCATTTGTAGGAGTTTCCCTTTCGATCGGTAAATTTATAAGAGGAGAGTATTTAAACGAATCACGCAACGCGATTTACTAAGATTTACACTCGTCAATTCACTGGTATTTGTGGCATTATTTAATGCCCAAAAAAAGTATGTCTTAAAGCAGGCGGTAATTTGCGCTGCTCTTGGTAGATTGTGCTGGTCATTATGGAAATGAGATGTTGCGTCTGTGTTCTTTAATGTGTGCATTGTCAGTAAATCACCCGCAGAATTTCCCCTCCCATCGGCGCTTTGATGGAATTGTGCTCTAATGCTAATTTGCCCTGTTTAGCAAATCTGGCCCTTAACCTTAATTCAAAGGGAAAACAAGGTTATTATCAGATTTTTTTTTTTTCTTGTTTTAAGCAAAATCAATTTTGATCCGTTTTTTCAGAAACAAGATCCATCCCAAGTCATGAGATCTTAACTCTTTCCCCGCCAGAATTTTTGAAAAAAGTTGCCAGCCACCGCCAGCGTTTTTGCTGATTTTCACTAAAATTTCAAAAACATTTCTAATTTTCATTTAGTTTAAGTGAAGTTACTTTTCTTTCAGCTTCACTTCAGACAAGAGAAATGCTTGAATGGTTTCAGTGAATGATGATGGCTCTGGCGTGTGGTACCTGGCAGTTGACGCTGAGCATGTGCAGTGCGGTGGTCCTGGCGTCGGTGTGTGTCAGCAGCTCTTTGACCTTCAGCAGCACGCTCTGATCCAGCGGACGGTTGTTGTCCGGCAGCATGAGCGAGCGGAACTCATCCACATGAAAACATGATGTGGTCTCAGTCTGCGGCCGCTCGAAACGCCAGTCTCGCTCCTCCTCCTCGATCCTCTCACTCTCCCTGCGCTGCTCCTCCAGCTTCTGCGCCTCCAGGAAGCCAAAGCTGGTCTCGGTGAGACGCGCGCGGCTGGTCCATCGCTCCTGAGCGCGGAGACGTGCCGTGTGACCTTTGGGCAACATGGTGATGGGGACCTAGATGGGGTCAAAGGTGATTTTGTTACCGTTTTAGATGTTTTTCAAAATAAAATTCTTTATATTTTGCATAAATATGTCATACAGATCTGGAATGATATGAAGAAACATATAAGAAACTTTGCGTTCACTTATAAACCTTTTGCGTTGTCCCAAGAAACCTTTCCTTCACTCGTAAAACTTTTGCGTTCTCCCATTTTACGTTCTCTTGCAATATGGCTTTACCAGAAGTAACTTTGCATTCACTTGCAATTTTTTTGGCATTCCCCCAAGAAACTTTGCGTTTCCTTTAAAACTTTGCATTCACTCATAAAACTTGGGATAATGCAATATTTTTCAGAGAAAATGCTAATGTTTTGCAAGTAAATGCAAAAGCACTGGAATATATTTTTTCATCTCGTCTCGTATTTGTTCCTATCACTGTGCTCCCACTGATATAATTAGAGCAGAATTGTGTATAAAGCAAGTAAATCAAATCAGTTTGACTTTAAACAGCACGTGTTCATGAGCTCTCACCTGTGGCACCAGCTCACCGTAGAGGCCGGTGGAATCAGGCTCCGGACCAGATTCGGGTTGAGTCGGGGTGAAGACGATGGAGATCCGCAGCGGTTTGGGAGGTGCTCGTGAATGCAGCTGTCCATCAGAACCGCGCAGAGGACAGCCGCCGAGACTCGACTGGCTGGGCGGAGCAGCACAGGAAGCGGCTGGGCTGAGAACAGGCTCACTTCCTGTGCGGAACACGGGGGAGACGGGAGCGGGGATGGACTCCTGTGACAGACAGCTCTGTGGGACACCTGCACGACATCAACAAATCATTCTGTGCGATAATCAGATCTCAAATCAGTTTTTGAATATGTACGTGTGTGTGTGTGTGTGTGTGTGTGTACCTGTGCGGAGGTTGCTGTCAGATTGAGCGGACTGTAGTGATGGTCTCCCCACTGTCTCCAGATTAGCAGGCTGACTGCCGCTCCTAACACACACACACACACACATCACTGTTACTGTGACGACAACATACACACATCACTGTTACTGTGACAACACACACATCACTGTTACTCTGTCAACTATACACACATGCACAACACTGTTACTAGGACAAGTATACACATCAATGGTTACTATGACAACTACACACATGTCAGTGCTACTATGACAACTACACACACATGCACAAAACCTTACACCATCACTATGACAACTACAGTCACACACATCACACACGCAACACTGTTACTATGGCAAAACACACAAACTACACCATTACTATGACAACTATACACTCACATCACTGTTACTATGGAAGCACACACGAAACACTTTTACTATGGAAACACAATGGTCTGTGTATGTGTGTGTGCGTGCGTGCGTGTGTGTATGTGTGTGTGTGTGTGTGTGTGTGTTACCTGAGCAGGTTGTTACTGTTGACCTGCAGTGCGTCTTTCTGAGAGGAGCTCATGCTCCGCCTCTTGCTCTGACCCCGTGACAGGAGGGAGGAGCTTGATGACCTCACAGCCTGGCGCTCGCTGATGATGCGTAAAGGCAGCGTGCGCGTGATTGGCTGAAAGATGATGGCTCCGGTGGAATGTGAGATGGGACGCCGTCCGCCGACGTGAAAGCGAATTAAGGCTGGAATGTTATCGAACTGCTCGTTCTCAAACTGAAAGAGCTCCCGGGTGTAACCCTACACACACACACACACACACACACACACATACGCGTCAGACTCAGCATCTGACAAAAGCAATAAACGCTGAGACGGATACTGTACCTGTTTGGGTCGCAGCACGACACGTATGATTTTGAAGTGCATGGGTTGATTTTTCCACATGCAGCTCAGGACGTATTCACCCGCGCTGGAGCTGGAGTCACGCACCAGAAACTCCCCGTCTCTACTCAACAACTGCTCCGCTCCCTGAACACGCACAAATACATCAAAATATATCAATCAAAATCTGATTTAAACAAGTCAACAAATGAGTAAATACAAAAACAAACAATAAAATAAATTAATGGTAAATAAAAAAACTAGAAATTAGATTAAAAATAAATAAGTGAATGAATGAATACATAAAAAATATAATAAATAATAAAATAAAATTAGAGACGTTTATATAGCACATTTCATTCAAAAAGGTAATTCAAAGTGCTTTACATTTGTCACATGTCTGTATGTTGAATTTCTGTTTTGACCTAGTTTTGTCTGTCTCGTTAGGTTCATCGTTACCACCTGTTGTTTCATTAATTATCCCATTAGTCCCTGTGTTCTTAAGTCCTGAGTTCTCCCCTGTTCAGTGCCAGTTATTGTTTGATGTTACGTGTGTTGACTACCTGTGTTATTTCCTTCAATTCGTGTGGATTATATTATTAAAAGACAGTATTGTGGATTCCCTGCTCTCCGTGAAGTTTATCCGACCAAAGACTGTAACAGAATAACTGGCCAACACCGTTTGTGCGCCATTTTTCTCTTTTTTGGTTTTGTTCAATTTTTTCTATGGACCTTCCCCCCGTAAAACTTCTCTGCCTGGAGCAGGGAGATCGCCCGCTGGAAGCTCACACCCTGGACTTCATTCAGCTCGCGTGCCTCACTCACTATCCGGACCGCTCGCTCTGTGTTTTTTATTACACCAGCCTGAGCGAGCGGTCAAAGGCACGCGTTCCAGCGGGCGGTCCTAAAGAGGATTTCGCCGCCTTTGTGGAGTGGGTGCTGATACACAACGACTCTGTGTTCACCACTGGCCCTGTGGAGGATGATTTCGCCACCAGCCCCACTCCACCACTGCCAGAGACCAGCCCACCACCAGCGAAAGATGCGACGGAGGTGTCGCACGAGCCCACCGCAGACCGAGGAGTTCGGCACGCCGCGATGGAGGAACCTGGACCGAGGACAAGGTTGGAAGTTACCATCGCCCTGGAGCCTACTGGTGTGTGACCAGGTGTGTGAGCCGGCTACACCGCTGAGCGCTGAGGGAGTATTAGTGGAGTTCGGGGATATGGAGGATTGCCCCGCCCACACTACCCCTGCTATGAGTGAGTACGAACTGGCCTCTGGTGGATATTATGAGGAACTGAAGGACAGTTTTTCTACCGACCTGATTGACTTTTTTTGGAGAGGTGAGCCCTAAGCCCCCTGTTCCTCCAGATACTCCTGTTTCTCCGGCGACTCCTGTGTTTCCTGTGTGTCCTGAATTCCCGCCCAGCCTCCCTCTCCCACCTCCTCACTCAACCAGTCCTTCAGCCCCACCATTGCTGATGTCCTTCAGCCCCTCTGCACCTCCTACTGGCCAGCTGGATATGCTGAGTGTCTTCGGGCCATTAGCTCCATCCTACACAGAGGATCCCCTGTCTCCGCCTCAGACCTCTGCGCCCCCTGCTCCACCTCGGTCCGTCGACACTTTGGCTCCACCTTGGCTCCACCTTGGCTCCTCCCTCCCTCGGCTCCACCGGAAACCATCGGCCATATGGCTTCTCCGGGCTCCCTCGTCCATCCGGCTCCGCCTTGGTCAGTTGTCGACCTGCCTGCACCTATGGGTTCGGCTGGCTCCTCCTTCCCCCCGACTCCGCCTTCGTCCTCGGTCCCACCGGCTCAGCCTCTGACCTCTGGATTTCCAGTTCCTCCTCGGACGCTCATTGGACACTCATTTTCTACCGACCTGATTGACTTTTTTGGAGAGGTGAGCTCTAAGCCCCCTGTTCCTCCAGATACTCCTGTTTCTCCGGCGACTCCTCCTCGGTCTCTAGGACCATCGGCTGAGCGTGGACTCATCGGCTCTTCGGCTCCATCTGGGTCTCCATCAGCGAGGGCTGCATCTCCGTTGGTCGTCCCCAGGGTGTCCACGACTGTCAAGGCGTCATTCCCACCTTGGCTCCTCCCGCCTTCGACTCCACCCTGGGGCCTCGTCCTGGTTGGTCTCTGGCTCAAAACCTGGCTCCTCCTGCTCCTGGCCTCCCCTTGGCTCCTCCCACCCTCCACTCCCCCATGGACTTTTATTTTGTTCTGTTTTTGGTTTGCCCTCTCTCCTGCTCCACTCCCTCCTCCAGAGCCCCCGCCCTCCCTCCTCAGTTTGAACTCTTTACGGCACGAGGACGCACCTTCCCGGGAGGGGGCGATCTGTCACATGTCTGTATGTTGAATTTCTGTTTTGACCTAGTTTTGCCTGTCTCGTTAGGTTCATCGTTACCACCTGTTGTTTCATTAATTATCCCATTAGTCCCTGTGTTCTTAAGTCCTGAGTTCTCCCCTGTTCAGTGCCAGTTATTGTTTGATGTTACGTGTGTTGACTACCTGTGTTATTTCCTTCGATTCGTGTGGATTATATTATTAAAAGACAGTATTGTGGATTCCCTGCTCTCCGTGAAGTTTATCCGACCAGAGACTGTAACGACATTAAAATGACCATAATAGATGCATATTAAATAAATATAGAGAAATAAAATGAAAGAAAAAAATTAAAAGTTAAGAATAAGAACAACCCAAAATAATCCATAACACTAAAACAAATAAATAAAAATGAAATTTAAACTAACTGAATGAGTAAAAAAAATAAGGTAAAAAAATAAACACAAAATAGATTAAAATAAATAAAAAATGTGATTAAAATTAAAACAAACAAATAAATAAAAATGAAATTTAAATCTGAGGATAAATTAGTGAATAAATAAAATATAAACAAATAAATAAATACAATAATATAAGAGTGCAATAGTATAATGATGAGTAGGATGAAATGTAATAAGGTAACAGAAACAAAATATTTTCCAAATAATATTTTTGTTAATATTTATAATATGAATTGTCTTCATACAAGAAACTATACTGATGCCTTTTAAATTTTAGAATGGCAGTCCATCCTAAAATTTAGGTTCAGGTGTGTTTGATTAGGGTTGGAGCTGAACTCTGCAAGACTGCGGCTCTCCAGGACCGATGTTGGCTGTCCCTGACCTAAAGTAATAGCTCCCCCAGAAATGAAAATGTTCATAATGTCGTGATGGAGATGTGAAGATGTTTAGTTTTTTTCCAAGGAACACAGAAGTAGACACTTGAACATGGAAACATATGAACTCGTGTCAGTTCCTCTCACTAAAACATCATATGACCTCACAAGGCTTGGAATAATGCATGAATCATGCTCCTTTATGATTCTAACATGCTCTTGTCTTTAGGCCGCTACGAATGTTCATGTGAAAGGAGCTGCATGAACATTCTTCAAACATTCGCTTGTTCTCTTCCACAGAAGAAATCATCAACATACTGCAGGTTACACACACACACACACACCTCACGCTGCAGCTGTCCATGATACCAGGCGTGACTCCTCAGATCCTCAGAGCTGAGTTTGAGTTCCTCCTCCAGCTCCTTCTTCAGAGAGTCCATGTCCTTCAGGCCTGAGAACACCTTCAGAAACACCACAGCAACACAGTAAAACACCGGCGTCCTTTCAGGGCGAAATATCAGTGATAAAATAGTATTATATTTCCTACGGCGTGACACTCTCACCTGACTGATGAAGGCCGTCACACTCTTCCTCCTGCTGCAAAACAGAGCAGAACACGTAATGAGTGTTGCTTTCTTTACAAAACAACACAACAAATACGTATGTTATTCATTTGTAACATTTACATTTCTGTATTTGTCAGACACTTTTACTGCATTCAAGGTGCACATTTTATTAGTTGATTTGCAATGTAGCTATAACTCGATGACAGCAGTAAATCCACAAACACATTTGGTGGAAAACAATCTTGTATGATGTTTTTGATCTGAATAAAATCAGTTAATTTAGATGTTATTTTTATTTAAGGCGAGACACTACAGGCAAACCATTGTTTTGTTTTTTCATGCATTGAAAGTCTTTCAGTCGAGTGGAAAGAGAACATCATAAATGCATAATCAAGTGTTTATTTTATTGCACTTTATCTATTTGTGTCTGTAGATTTCAATACTGTACCTTTAAAGTGTTTTAAACTTTGCAGTTGTATTCTTATATATATATTCTGAAGGTTTGTTAAATTTCCTTCACAGTTCAAACTGATTCATACAACATTTTATTCCTCAAAACATGATTTATAGAGAGGATATGGAAAAAAAACTTTAATATGACAATGAAATCAAGCAAGAATTTTCAACCTGGCTTTATCCGATGTTCAGATTAATATTCTGGAAATGAATGCAAAGATCACTGAAATTTTGGTTTCTCAGTTCATGACCACTTTATCCTGGGGAAAATATGGTGAGATCTGTTAGATAACATTATATAACCCTATTCGACCTGTGGTGTCCTGCCTTGATGTATTTTATTTATACTGTTACCTTGGTGACACAGACACATCAGAAGAAACGAAACAATGCTCAAAACATTGCAAAACAAGATCTTCAGTTTCTTCACGCCGACCGTCCTGAAGTGTTACACATCCGTGACGATGATCCTACGTACTGCATGGATTTAACACTGAACAACACACTGCTAGACATGCATTCATGTCAAAGCCACTTCCTCTCTCTGAATCCGTCCACCACACCCTCCGTCTGCTCCGAGCGCTGGCCGTCCCAAACTCTTCTCCAGTGAAAACCCCAGCGTTTCAGTGAAGGCCTCCAGAGCGCTCTCCAGATCACTGACACAGAGACTGCTGTTTCTGAATATCACTTTAACGGCGTTTCCTTCCCATCGCGCAGCCAAACCCGCCGCATTGTGTCCTCTGGACATCAGGGAATGTCCTGGGATTGGTTGCCATAGAAACGGATGTTATGGGCCCTTCCTGACCCTCTGGATTCAAGGTTGGGTCTGTCAAACCCCCCGAAAACAATTAACACTCCGGCTATGAGCTTATCTTAATGCACTTTCCTTATAGCCATGCCCTAATGACAGTGATCCAGATAAAGCTACACTAAAAAATGGGTAACACTTTATTTTAAAGTGTTCTTGTTTCACATTATATGCTCTTACTACTATAATAATAACAATACATTATGCATAATTACATGCAAGTAACCCTAATCCTAACCATAGGCCTATTACAATGTATAATTACACTGAAACAAAGACACCTTAAAATAAAGTGTAACAAACAAATGTAGTAAATGTACTTATATTTTGGAGTATAAGTACCATATAAAGTACTATACGATCACAACACCATGTTATCACCTTCATCTGGATTCTAGGTGTAACAGCTCATGTTTCCAAAGTCTGAGTTTAATAACAACAACACACACTTGAGTTCACAACTAACCACAAACTAATGCAGAACAGCTGGTTTAGATGCAGACTTACTTAAAGTATCTAAAACTCGAGCTTACTGAACTTGTAGAGTTTAAACAGCAGGGATATGTGGTGTATCAAAGGTCCGAGCAGCAGCCGCAGTCCTGCCCTTCCCCTCGCAAACAGCGGGATAATCATTAACAGCGCTCAGAAACTTACCTGGGAAATCAGAGAAAGCTCCTCAGCGGGAGATCATCGTGATCCTAATGTTTCTTCTTCGGATCGCTCACAGATGACGAGTTCACACACGCTCCCCCGCGCGCACGCGCCGCTATCTCTCACGCATTCCTCGCATTCCGCGCGCACTCACCTGTCTGGCGCCGCGCGAGGCCCTGAAACCCCGAAAACCGGCAGACATGCCCGAGCTCTGGCGGCAGAGACAGACCTGTGCCGGCTTGATCCGGCGACGCCTCGTCTATCTGCGTTCAACCAGAGACGCGCGCGTTGCGCAAGACGCCGCGTTCACACGGAAGAATCCACAGTGTGAGCTGAGACATGCTGCTCTTAAAATGACCAGAGAATATGAGAGGCGGAGGAAAGAGAGTTAACTTATTTTTTTCCTCTACCTGTACTTTTATAGGGCAGACCGGGGCATGTTGTCACACGTTTTTCCTCAAATGAGTATTTCTCTGGGATTTATTTATTTATTCATTTAGAAAGCAAATGCCTTCAAAATAAACTTTTTAAAGTAAATGCATTGTTATGCTATTGAAGGATACAGTATGTGGGGTAAGTTGTCACAGTGGAACCACAAAATGTAAACAAAATAATTCACCAATAATTCAGCAAAAACACATTACATTTTTTTAAAAAGTACTCCCGTCTTATGCACTCGGTTGAACACTTAATTGTCTGTTTAAATGTTATATATAGCTATTGTCTTATTATATTGAGTTATATTGAATTTTAGTTTGGATGACAGAATTTAAGACCATCTTGAATAGAGGTTTGAAACCAATATAGAAAGGCTTAGTTTTGTAGTGGCCACGAGTTTAACTGCCACATAAATCTGAGATTAACAACATAACTAGCTTCGTGATTGGTATTTGCATGTTATATTATATTATATTATCCTGCATTGTTGGTGACACAGATAACTCATGACCGCAATCAAATAAAGGTCTAATCATTGCTGTTTAACTATAATTCAACAAATTCCATGCATGCAAACCATGCTGTCATTTGCTTATTAATATTTTACTCACCAAAGCCAGTTTTACTTGCATTTGGCACTTGGTTAGTGTCAATGTATTTAATCAGTAATGAGGATGAATCAAATATGGTCATAAGAGAACCTGAGTTTGTGTTTGGTGGAGGGGGCGAGGTCTTCGTCACAGGTGTGGGATGGGAGCTGGAGGCAGGAGGCGGAGACTCTGTGGTTGTCACGGCGACGCAGCCGCGGCACAATGCTGTGACGGAAGAGGTCAGTGGTGGGTTTGACCAGGTCAAGGGACGAGGCCAGTGAGTACTTACGGCTCATAGTGCCAGTCATTACTGCAGAGTTATTCTCTGAGGAGACGGAGAGAGTGTGATATCAGCAAGAATGCATTGTGAGGACACAGTGAAGAGTGATTTTCATTTATCTGTGTGTGTGTGTGTGTGTGTGTGTGTTTTCACCTTTCTCAGGCTGATGTTTCTGTAGTTGATTTATGATGGTTGTTCTGTGATCTGGATCTTCAACTCCCATCAGTCTAAGATCATCTTCTGTTACTAATAGGAGACCCTACACACACACACACACACACACACACACACACACACAGAAAAATAAAAAT